>JAHHZJ010003178.1:0-153877 GCA_021437245.1 Aegilops speltoides
CGGATACTTCAAAACCAGCTTGCGGTGCCTACGTTACCGGCGGTGGCGCAACCAAGCTCAAGGAGGAGCTCGATGAAGATCTTGCCCTTTGTGTTGTTTCGTTCTAGTTGATCAGTAGTGGAGCCCAGTTGGGGTCGATCGGGGACCTTTTGTCGCATTTGGGGTTCTTCTTTTATTTTGGTTCCGTAGTCGGACCTTGATTGTATCTGGATGATGTAATGCTTAATTCATGTATTTGTGTGAAGTGGCGATTGTAAGCCAACTATGTATCTTTTTCCCTTATGTATTACATGGGTTGCGTGAAGATTACCTCACTTGCGACATTGCTTTCAATGCGGTTATGCCTCTAAGTCGTGCTTCGACACGTGGGAGATATAGCCGCATCGAGGGCGTGACAAGTTGGTATCAGAGCCTTCCCCGACCTTAGGAGCCCCCACTGCTTGATCGTTTTTAGTGGCCGAGTTGTGTCTAGAAAAATGTTTTGAGTCATTTAGGATTATATATATCGAGAGTAGGATTCTTTTTACTCCCGGTCTCTTGACCTTACGGTGAGGTATCTGACGTAGAGTTTTGACTCTTCTCTTCTCAAATTTCACTAAATTTTTTTTAGGATCACGCGGGTATCTTAGAATCGTTCGATTGTTTTATGATGACAACATTGTCTTGGTTGCCTCGACATTTAGGGGTTGTGGCGGTGTCCCGGGAGTTGAGCTCCGAGGTGTTGTCGTCATAATTTTATCGTTGCAGATTCGGAATACCGAGTTTAGTGCGCCGACATCGAAAATCTCTTTGATGCAGTTGTTGGTGAGATAACCCGCTAACCCAAAGATCTTGAGGTGAGTACGGGAGTATTGCCATGACTCGTATAACGGATGCTTTTGAAGGTTGAGGTAGGCGATTTCGAAGGTTTCTTGGTTATGTGTTGACGGATGGATACAATTGGATGTAGGGATTGTTAGTTTGGGTGAGATATATTGCTCCCTGTATCCCCAACACGGATTGCATAACCAGAAAGTTTGGGAGTTTTATAGGTGGGAATTCAAGTAGCTCTTAGGATATCTTTCCGACGGATGTATGATATGAAATTGGGGTTCGACGTCTAGTGGTCCGCCTATTCACGGTTGGTTTTACTGATGGTCTCGTTGTGTCTTAAAGAGTCCTTGGCTATGCCGACTCGGGGGCGCCGTATGTCATGTGCACTGCCTTGCACATGATGGTGCTGTCTGATTGAGCCGTGTAGGCCCCACCACGAAAACTTTGGACGAAATCTCTATCATATGTTTGTTCCGCTTATTCGCAAGCCAGTCCTTTGTTTTTGTTTTGAGTTGTGGTATTGAGTTGCTTCAATGTCAAGTGTTGATTCCATACCTTTCTTAAGCGGTGTTCTCATATTGTTATGTGAATACTAATCCTTTTGATCATTGAGGTTGTCATGTTAATTCTTTTCCAACGGTGTGCTTCTCTTCAAGTGGATCCCATCATTTTTCCCATCCATAAGATCAAATCTAAGTTTTCTAGCGGTGTTTGTTTCATCCGTCCCAAGTTGCCTTTGTTTTCCGCCCTCCACCCTTTTTCTTCAAGGACTCATTTATTTTAATCAAGTACCAATTTATTCATGTGAAGTCTCTTCATTCTTTTCTTTCAATGTTCTGATCCGGTGATCCCTCGTGAAGATGCTCACGAGCTTTCAAGTTCATCATCCTTCATTGTTGTTTCTTCTCCGGTGGATCCTATTCAAGCTTTCGATATTCATCATATTCCTTTCCTCATTTCTAATGTCTTCTCATACCGGTGCACCTCATTATCATTCTACTTCTCGCTATTTGTTATTCCGGAGTGCTCAAGATATCTCGAAGATTCGTGTTTCCACTCTGCATTCGTTCAAGCTCTTTCGAGATTGGTATCTCATTCAAGTCATTTAATTCAACCAGTGCAATCTCTCTTTAATATCATTCTCAACGGTGTTCTTTTGAGTGGGCCCTAACCCACAGGTCTTTTTCCAGGATCTTACCTGACTCTTCTATTTTCCCAGAGCTATCCTAAATTATTCTCCAAGTTTGACGTAAGAATGAGTTATCATCAGTCAAATGCTTTTCTCCAAGATCTTTCAATTTTTTTTTCATAGTTGGCTCAACCTCTTCGCTTTTGATTCTTCCGGTGTGCCTCAATAATTCTTGGTGGTGTTTCTCGTTGGCATTCTCATCATTTGAAGACCGAAGAAGAGTTTCTCTTTAATATTGCTCTATTCTCTTCAAGATTCATGGTTCTAGCTTCATGCTATCCTCATAATTGTTTTCGATTGTGACAATTCTTTTCTTACCATCCGGAGTATTTCTTGAGTTGTTTCCATTTCTTTCTAGCGAAGGCCATCATGTCATAATTCTTCATTCTCAGCGTGTAGCTATCGTTCTCCAAATCTTACCGGTGCATCGCTCAAATACCCTCTAATCAGTTCATGTTCTCTTCATTCTCATGTATCTAAATCCCTTCAAGTATCTTCTTTCATTTTTCAAATTCTTCCCGGTGAATTGTGCCCTTGCTTCTCTCTTTTTCAATTCTTACGGAGGTTCATCAAAAATTCTTGGTTTCAATTGCTCATCCTTCTTCTTTTCGGAGTTCCAAGCTCTAATTATCACGGAGGTCCATCTAAATCATGGCAAGGATTCAGCTTGTGTTTTCAACTTCTCTTTCTTTTTATCATCCTTTTATTACCGGAGTTCTTCATGGAGGCTCAACATGGTGATCCGTCAAGGATTCTTTTCATTCTTCAATTGTTCTTCAAGATTTCTCTTGAAGTTATGATCCCCCAAGCTTTACTCTAAATAAACAGGGTGCCCAACACATGTTTTGTTTTGAGGAGTTCAAGCATTCTTCATCTTGCATTCCGAAGTGCAATTCTTTCTACCTTATCTTTTGAGATGGTGTTATGTCATTCTTGACAATTTCCCTTCGCGTTTCATGATTCACAAGTTTTCAAGAGTGACATATTTAAATCCATCATTTTCTGTTCGTTCAAGGCATCTTTTCAACCAATCAATATTTTGTTGGAGTTATATTGGGTTATATATCACCTACAGCCTTCCCTAAGGAATGTAGCTATTTGTGGTGCTTATCAATGATCCAATTTTCTCCTTCCCATCTCGGTGAAGAAGTTTTTCATCTCTTTGGTGCTCTCATTCTAATCAATGGTTTCCATTAGTGGCCGGTTGACACCTCATAGTCTCGAGATGTTTTCCATAAGCCCACAACAAGCTTGTGCTTCTCGTTGTTGATTCTCCAACAACTCCATTCGATTCTTCTTTGCAAGGATGCTTTCCAAGTTCACTGGTGGCAAAAGTTGGCATTTTCTTCTCCATTCTGTTTTTCCAATGATTTATCTTCTATTCTTTCTTCCGGAGACATTGTGATGTTGTGCTCTTCACCCATCACCTCGTTTTGTGAGGATCGTGTAATTTTCCTTGCTTATCCGTTTAGCCGGAGCATCGTGTTTTCATTCGAGTTCTCTCATCTTATCAAGTTTTGCCTCCCTTCTCAACCGGAGTGCGGTTTGTAATCCTTCTTACCCTTTATGCCATTCTTTCAATAGTTCCGGAGGCAGTGTGTTGTTGATTTCATCAAGTATCATCCCATCTTCTCAAGTTCTTGTTCAACTCCTTCCATTTACAGTCGGAGTGCTGCCCAAATTATTTCAATCTTCTTCCTCTCCCATCTTGTTTTAACCGGAGTGGTTTTGAATTCTATCTTGTCCATTAAACTCTTGATTCATGTCTTTGCAACCTCTTGGTTCTCTCCGTTGTATCCTTTGTTCCTCTTTTCTACCGGATTGTTTGCAATCTTGTTCATCTCCGTTGTTTTATTTCTTTCAATTTGTTCAACCTCTCAAGGTTCGTGGTTTCACACGCGTCAAAGAAGCAACTTAGTTTTACCGCTTATCTTCCTCTTCCTTTTCCCTCCGGTGCCATCCTAGATCTCGGGACGAGATCCTCTCGTAGTGGTGGAGTGTTGTAACGCCCCGGATACAACTTTCCATATCCGCAACTCCAACTCCTGCCTTTTTTCGGAGATGCGATATGATATTTCCTTCGTGGTTGGGTTTTTGTCTGTTGTTTTGCATTTTGTTCATGTCTTGCATTTCATCATCGCATCATTCGCATTGCATCGGCACTCCGTTGCCGTCATATTTTAAAAACTTGCATTCGTTCGTCGTTGCCGTTTCTCCCTTTGCCTTCATCACCTTCCCTCGGATCGCCTTGCCCGCGTTGACCGTTCCAGACCAACCGTGTTTTCGTTTCCCTCTTGTCCGACCACCGACCCCCTCTTCCGTGCGTCCGAAAAACTTCCTCGAACCCGACCCGCTCTGTCATTACCGTTGGCTCCGGAACATCCCCCAACATCTACAAAACATCTCCGTTTTCTGAATTGGACTCCCTAACCTATTTTTTTCCCGACCGTCCGATTTCGATCGAAGGGACGAAATAGCCCCTGACCAAATCTGGTGCTATATATACATCTGACCAAACCCTATTTTCTAGGGATCCTACCCTAGCCGCCGCCGCACACTCCTCCTGTCTCCTCCCACCTCGGGATCTCCTCCCGCAGCAACCACCGCTCCACCTCATCTTCAGCGTCGGGCCAACCACCTTTCCCCCTCGTTCCATCCAATCCCGCAGGCACCTACTCGCTTCTCCTCTGCTTCGACCGGAGCAAGGCTCCCCTGCTCATGGCGCCCGAGCATCCCCAACCAGCGCAGCCGCCTCCCTGCCCGATCCACCCATCGATCCACCCTCCACGCCGAGCTCCTCCCGCTCGCTCCTCCCTCCTCGATCCACTCCTCGCCCGAGCCCCGAGCTCCTCCCTCGTCCCCGTATTCGCCCCGGAGCCCAGCAGGACGCCGTTGCCGGCCTCTCCAGCCAGGCCGTCCCCGCTCCCCTGCCTTCTTCCGCTTTCCTTCTCCGTTCTCTCCCTCGTCTCTCACGCATCTCTCTCTCTCTGTGCGTTGCAGCAAGGCCTCGTCGCCCCGCCAAGTCCGCCGGCCTGCCTTGGCTTCGTTTCGGCAGGGAATGGGATCCCGGCGACCCCCTGCGACCGGATCCGGCCGAATCCGTGCCCTGCCTCCATTCCCGCGCCGTCCCTGCCGGAGTACCTGCTGCCGCCATCGTCGTTCGAGACCAGCTCCTCTGCTTCACCCGAACAGGAGCGCCCGCCTCCAGTGCCCTCCTGGCCGCGTCCCGCAGCCGGCCCTGTCGCATCCGGCCGCCAGGACCCTCCAGCGTCGCGCCCCGTGCCGCCTCCTCCACTCCCGCCGGCGCTCGCCGCGCTCCACCGCCGGCGCCCCTGCTTCCTCTGCTCCGAAGACGAGCGCAGTCGCCCGCTCTCCCCGTTGACCGCGTGCCTGGGCTGCATCGCGCTCCTGCGGCCCAGCTCCCGCTGCGAAGCCTGACAGCCTCCGCGGGCCAATGGCCTCAAGGGCCCAATGTGAGCAGCCCCCTCCAGCCCATCTCTGTTTGCTCCTGTGCAGCCTAGCTCGGGCCAGTTTCGGCCCGTGTACGTTTTTTTTCCCTTAACTGCGATTTAATCAATTTCCAGTGATTTAACAGATTTGTAGAAAACCCCCTAGACTTCATGCATTTAAGTACTCACAAACCGTGCATCGGATGTAAATAATTTATATATGTAAAATGCTTAGTTTTTCATCTAGTTTCATAATATGCCACTTTCATCCATGTTTAAAATGTTTAAAATGCTGTTTATTTAAATTTGCTCAAATGCCATGTTAAAATGATTTATTTCATAACTAAATAACCGTAACTCGGAATTAAATGTTCTTTATATGTAAATGGGGTAGAATTTTGCCTAGTTTAACATGGTGCACTCATCTTGCATGTTTAACAACTCTAAAATTGTGTTTAGGGCAGAACAGTACCGAATCTAAAATATGCACATGGGGATTTTTCGGAATTGTTGGTTGTTCTTCCGGCCTCATTTAAACTTGCCTAAATAGGTAGTTTAATTATGCTTCACCCCTTGCAATGTTTAACAACATTTAATATTGTTGGGTAGCTTAAACTAGAGAGAACTAAATAATTGATGTGGTGTTTCGTCATTATGCAACTCGTTGCATATTGAGCTCCACTTAACTTGTAGTAATTGTTTGTTGCACTTTGCCATGCCATGCCTCATTAAACCGGACATGCATCATACTTGGTTGTGCATCATGCCATGATTATGCGATGGTTGTTTACTATGTTGTTTGCTTCTTTCCGGTTTGCTTCTCTCGTTAGCTTCGGTTTCGTTCCGGAGTTGTGAGGATTCGTTCGACTACGTCCGTTTGTCTTCTTCATGGACTCGTTCTTCTTCCTTGCGGGAATTCAGGCAAGATGACCGCTACCCTGGATCTCACTACTATCATTGCTATGCTAGTTGCCTCGTTCTTTCGCTATGCTGCGCTACCTATTACATGTTTGTCCAGCCATCCCATGTTGCCATGAACCTCTAACCTTTGACACCTTTCCTATGCAAACCGTTGTTTGGCTATGTTACCGCTTTGCTCAGCCCCTCTTATAGCGTTGCTAGTTGCAGGTGAAGTTGAAGATTTCTCCAAGGTGGACAGGGTTTATGTTGGGATATCACAATATCTCTTATATCATTAATGCATCTATATACTTGGTAAAGGGTGGAAGGCTCGGCCTTATGCCTGGTGTTTTGTTCCACTCTTGCCGCCCTAGTTTCCGTCATACCGGTGTTATGTTCCCGGATTTTGCGTCCCTTACGCGGTCGGGTGATTTATGGGACCCCCTTGACAGTTCGCTTTGAATAAGACTTGTCCAGCAAGGCCCAACATTGCCTTTTACCATTTGCCTCACCACCACCTATTTTTCCCTTGGGAGTAATTAACCCAAGGGTCATCTTTATTTCAGCCCCCCCGGGCCAATGCTTGTCTAAGTGTTGGTCCAAACTAGAGCCACTTGCAGCGCCACCTCGGGGAAACTTGAGGGCTGGTTTTAGTTATGCGTCTTGCTCATCCGGTCGTGGCACGAGACGAGATCTGCGGCTACTATCGGGATGTCGGCACGCCGGAGGTCTTGCTGGTCTTGTTTTACCATTGTCGAAATGTCTTGATGTACGGGATACCGAGTCGATCGGAGTGTCTCGGGTGAAGGTCTATTCGCCGATGATCGCGAGAGCTTGTCATGGGCTAAGTTGGGACACCCCTGCAGGGTATAAACTTTCGAGAGCCGTGCCCGCGGTTATGTGGCAGATGGGAATTTGTTAATGTCCGGTTGTAGATAACTTGACACCAGATCCGAATTAAAACGCATCAACTGAGTGTGTAGCCATGATGGTCTCTTCTCGGCGGAGTCCGGGAAGTGAACACGGTTTCTGAGTTATGTTTGTCGTAAGTAGGTGTTCAGGATCACCTCTTGATCATTGCTAGCTTCACGACCGTTCCGCTTGTTTCTCTTCTCGCTCTCATTTGCGTTGGTTAGCCACCATACTTGCTTAGCCGCTGCTGCAACCTCACCACTTTACCCCTTCCTTTCCCATTAAGCTTTGCTAGTCTTGATACCCATGGTAATGGGATTGCTGAGTCCTCGTGGCTCACGGATACTTCAAAACCAGCTTGCGGTGCCTCGTTACCGGCGGTGGCGCAACCAAGCTCAAGGAGGAGCTCGATGAAGATCTTGCCCTTTGTGTTGTTTCGTTCTAGTTGATCAGTAGTGGAGCCCAGTTGGGGTCGATCGGGGACCTTTTGTCGCATTTGGGGTTCTTCTTTTATTTTGGTTCCGTAGTCGGACCTTGATTGTATCTGGATGATGTAATGCTTAATTCATGTATTTGTGTGAAGTGGCGATTGTAAGCCAACTATGTATCTTTTTCCCTTATGTATTACATGGGTTGTGTGAAGATTACCTCACTTGCGACATTGCTTTCAATGCGGTTATGCCTCTAAGTCGTGCTTCGACACGTGGGAGATATAGCCGCATCGAGGGCGTGACACATATCATCTTCATCGAACATAGCATCCCCAAGCTTGTGGCTTTGCATATCATTAGCATCATGGGTATTCAAGAATTCATACTCACAACATTGCAATCATGCTCATCATTCACATATTTTATGCCAAGCATTCTATGTAATTCTTCTTCTAGTACTTGAGAACAATTTTCCTTTCCATTATTTTCACGAAAGATATTAAAAAGATGAAGCATATGAGGCACCCTTAATTCTAGTTTTTTGTAGTTTTCTTTTAAAAACTAAACTAGTGACAAACAAGAAACTAAAAGATTCGATTGCAAGATCTAAAGATATACCTTCAAGCACTAACCTCCCCGGCAACGGCGCCAGAAAAGAGCTTGATGTCTACTACACAACCTTCTTCTTGTAGAAGTTGTTGGGCCTCCAAGTGTAGAGCTTTGTAGGACAGTAGCAAATTTTCCTCAAGTGGATGACCTAAGGTTTATCAATCCGTGGGAGGCGTAGGATGAAGATGGTCTCTCTCAAACAACCCTACAACCAAATAACAAAGAGTCTCTTGTGTCCCCAACACACCCAGTACAATGGTAAATTGTATAGGTGCACTAGTTCGGTGAAGAGATGGTGATACAAGTGCAATATGGATGGTAGATATAGGTATTTGTAATCTGAAATATAAAAACAGCAAGGTAACAAGTGGTAAAATGAGCGTAAACAGTATTGCAATGCTAGGAAACAAGGCCTAGGGTTCATACTTTCACTAGTGCAACTTCTCTCAATAATGATAACATAATTAGATCATATAACAATCCCTCAACATGCAACAAAGAGTCACTCCAAAGTCACTAATAGCGGAGAACAAACGAAGAGATTATTGTAGGGTACGAAACCTCCTCAAAGTTATTCTTTCCGATCGATCTATTCAAGAATCCATAGTAAAATAACATGAAGCTATTCTTTCCGTTCGATCTATCCTAGAGTTCGTACTAGAATAACACCTTAAGACACAAATCAACCAAAACTCTAATGTCACCTAGATACTCCAATGTCACCTCAAGTATCCGTGGGTATGATTATACGATATGCATCACACAATCTCAGATTCATCTATTCAACCACCACAAAAACTTCAAAGAGTGCCCCAAAGTTTCTACCGAAGAGTCAAGATGAAAACGTGTGCCAACCCCTATGCATAAGTTCACAAGGTCACTAAACCCGCAAGTTGATCACCAAGTAGTTCATCGTGAATATCCCATTGTCACCACAGATAAGCACATGCAAGACATACATCAAGTGTTCTCAAATCCTTAAAGACTCAATCCGATAAGATAACTTCAAAGGGAAAACTCAATCCATTACAAGAGATAGAGGGGGAGAAACATCATAAGATCCAACTATAGTAGCAAAGCTCGCGATACATCAAGATCGTGCCGAATCAAGAACAGAGAGAGAGAGAGAGAGAGAGAGAGAGAGAGAGATCAAACACATAGCTACTGGTACATACCCTCAGCCCCGAGGGTGAATTACTCCCTCCTCATCATGGAGAGCACCGGGATGATGAAGATGGCCACCGGTGAGGGATCCCCCCTCCGGCAGGGTGCCGGAACAGGGTCCTGATTGGTTTTTGGTGGCTACAGAGGCTTGTGGCGGCGGAACTCCCGATCTAGGTTATTTTCTGGAGGTTTCTGTATTTATAGGAATTTTTGGTGTAGGTCTCACGTCAGGAGGGTCCATGAGATAGGGGGGCACGCCCCCACCCTCGTGGGCAGCTCGGGACTCTTCTGGCCCAACTCTTTTACTCCAGGGGCTTCTTTTGGTCCATAAAAAATCATCAAAAATTGGTACGTCAATTGGACTCCGTTTGATATTCCTTTTCTGTAAAACTCAAAAACAAGAAAAAAAACAGAAACTGACACTGGGCTCTAGGTTAATAGGTTAGTCCCAAAAATCATATAAAATAGCATATAAATGCATATAAAACATTCAAGATGGATAATATAATAGCATGGAACAATCAAAAATTATAGATACGTTGGAGACGTATCACTACCTGATCGGGAGGCTCTAGCTAGTTGATACGGGTTCGGACTGGCTGCTGAGTGTACTGGCCAACTGTCGAGAGGATATGCAGGATCACGTCATCATGTTGATTTGGAGGATATGGTCATTGCGGTCAACGTTAGCACATGGGAGGATGTTCCATCTCCATGGCCGATTATCTCCAAAGTTATTTGAGGTCACTTGATTTATCTAGGAGGTACAATACGGAAGATATCATTAAGGGGAAGATGCCGATGAAGGAGGAAGGTCTAGTCATATATGAGAGTGTGGTAACCTTGGCTTTGCCATGGCCACCATCACCGGCAATCAGGGCCAACCTTATCCGTGGATGGGGCATTCTCCACGATGGATGGAACAGCGGCGGCCGGCATGGTTCTGTGGTGGCATGATGGAAGCGTCATTTTTGCTGCATACCGGTGCACTTGAAGCAGAATTGCATGCAATCATGTAAAGTATGGCATTGGCGGTCCAACGCTGCAACGATCCTATTATAGTCCAATCGGACTCTTCAGACTCTTGGGAGGCATTGACGGCGATATGGGCATTTGGTGGCTGAGATCAAACATCTTATGGTAGGTCGAGAGTTTATTTCCACGAGAATTAAGCGTGGGCAAAATAGGATAGCAGGTCGGTTGGCATTGTATAGTCATATTGAGAGTACTATTGTATGGCAAGGTAGAGGTCCACCATGTGTGGAGGAACTTGTGCCTCTTCGATTGTAACCCTATTCACATGGAATAAAACTCTATTATCATCGCAAAAAGATCCAGATAACAACACGAAAGTTGAAACGTGCAAACACGAAAGAAAAACAAAAGGGAGGGTATCCGAGATGGCCATTATGTCCGGGCTTTGGAAATTGGGGGCCGCACGCAGGGCAGATGAGTTGCCTTGTGTCGCGACGGAGCGAGTTGCCTGCCTGCGGAGGGTTTCCAGATGGATTTCCGATCGAGGCGTCGCCTCAGGCGTTCGCCGCCGGACGGAGATGACCTCATCAAGACGCTCCCGACGACATGCTCCTCCAGATCCTCGTGCGTCTGCGCTGCGCCCGCGCCGCTGCGCGAACCGGCGTCCTCTCGGGCGGTGGCGCGGCCTCTGGGCCCGCCTCTCCGATCTCACCTTCGCGGCGCCTCGGCGGCGTGGTCAGCGGCGCTTCGGCCGTGTCCCTCGCCGTACATCCGTGTCCCTTCTCGGCGTCCGTCTCACGAGAGTGTGTCGGGCGTCGCGCAAGCAGACGACGCCCACGCCAAGACGCTGCTGCGGGCCGCCGGCGGCTCTCACCGAGCTGGTCTTCATACTTCGCGGGGAACCGTGTTCAAGCCAGCCCTCCGTCGGCATCGTCATGCCTTGCTTTCGCCGAGCCACCTCCATTGAGCTGGACACGGGTCTCCTTTGTGTCAAGCCGCCGCAGCGGGCGGCGAGCTCCACGTGCTTGAGAGGCTGTCTCTCTCCGCAACATCCTCGACATCGCCGCCTTTCTCAACCGCTGCCGCAGTTCGCCTGCTCAGGTCACCTTCCGTGAGGTCGAGGCCGACACGCTCCAAGCTGCGCTTGCCACACTCGAGGCCGCTGTGGCGCTCGGCCTCACGGTGTCCCTTCTTGGCCTCGAATGCGACCAAATTAATAATTGGAGGCGCAATGTCAACGGCATTAGCGTTGCCTCCCTTCTCCCCGCCGCAGCGAGGCTCTCTCCGAGAACTCATCTTCACTAACAACTCTTTCGAACGCATTTTTGCCGACCTGCCCTCCTTCCCCAGCTGCGCCACGTCGTTTGAGATGGAATCGCGCACCTTCCGTTTCACACAACTACCGGCCCGAGAATTCTCAGCTCTCGAGAGGTTGTGCCTCAGGGGATGCACCATTGTAAACCTTGTCACAATGGTCGCCCTCTGCCCGCGCCTGCGCGTGCTCAAGGTGATGGCAGATAGGTCCGCGCGTGATGTCACAATCAACTCGGAGTCGCTGCAGGAACTTGATCTTAGTGTCTATGGTGATGTCAAATGTCAAAGCATCCAAATCATGACGCCGCTACTTAAGCAACTGAAGCTCGAAGTTTGTTCCAACCCAGACCTTAGGGTGTCCGTCTCAACCCCAATGGTGGAGAAGGTCTCATGGTTGCTTACATATAATTCTGAGTAAATCGCTTATTTTCGGTTTTGGTCGCTTTAGTGCATGAAATTAGAGGCGATAGAGAGCTATAAATACAATGATGGGGTGAGAAGCAACCAAGAGGAAGATGCATGTTTACGCCCCCACGCTGCAATGTCCTTTCTTTGCACATATCTGCTTATCTCTATGTATGTCTCTTCTCTACCAACTCTTTAAAAAATTCCTTGCTAAACTAATTCTAAAGGCTCCATGCTATACATCAAGCTAAATAATTATGTTGTTTTGTAGAAGCGTTTGGCGCAGCAATGGACTTTGCACGGAGATGGAGAAACTTCCGGTTGCCAACTTTCTGATATTGGAGCTACATCTCAGCGCAATGGGACATGTTTTAGGGGACTTGTGCGGCATCTCCTTATGATGCATAACATCCAGACTGCTACACAAAGGCTTAATATTTTCCTATGGGACTGGTCCAGGTAATTCTCCATGCTGCTTATATATTTTACTCATAAATAACTTGTTCAAAATACATTGTAATGTTTTACATGTTTGATCAATGTGTCTGAAAACTGTCTTTGTGATGAGCCCAAGAAGCTGGAGGAGCCAAAGTATCTCCTTGACTCATCTCGAAGAAGTGAAATCAACAACCGATGGAGGGACCGTGAGATGGATCTCGTGACAGTGGCATTGAGATGGGCACCAAGGCTTAAGACAATGACCATCAAGCTAGCTGATGAGGCGGACACGAGCGTTGCACCACGAATATCTACAACAATTGTTTGGCGTATCCATACATTAATTGCTCTGTTTATTGCCACTCTGGTCGGCTAGTTTAGCATGCGTGCGTGCAGACAATTGTCGTGCTCCTAGATGAAAGGATGTTTGCTTTCAAGATTGAGACAGACTTAAGTGCAACAATAATCTTTTCCATGAGGCGGTCCAAGCTGTATACTACGGACTCGTCTCATGTTTAATATTTCGAACGTGTTTAATATTCCAATGAATGTTTTCTGTATGGGGGATGCTACTACTTGTGATTACCTCTATATATACTAGGTCTTGCCCCATGCTTAATGCTTTGGACATCTTTGTTTCGAAATTTATATATATTTTTGGTGCCTTTCGTATTTGCAAATCTGGAGCGTGGTTGTGATGTACTGTCGAAGTGTTGACACACCAACTACCAATTCTGCTCTTGCTTTGTTAGGTAAGTAGAAGATTGGCCGCTATAATCTTCTTGTTTCTTTTACCGTCGAGGAATTTGTTTCAAGGTAGTCATGCAAGTATTCGAGGAGTACATAACATTCGAGGAGTATATTCGAGGAGTGATCTAGCTCCTGAGATATATGACATTCTTTATCCTTATCTTTTCCTGGTCTTCTCGGCTGGAATCTACAATCTACACCTCTCCAAACACAAACACAATATCTTGAGTACCCGGAACCCTGTTCAAGGTGCTGCAAAAGCATAGCTGTAGCCCACTAGAATCTTCGGCTACAAGTGGGCAACCGTACCACCACAAAACAAATGCACAACCTTGAACCGTTTTGTTGGGAAACGGTTTTAAGCATGGCTAGTTGAGCATGCATAGTATAGTATGTAAAAAGGATACACACATACACGATGCAAATTACATTGAATAATGAAACTGCAAAAGTTTACTACAATTGATGTGTAGAAGAGGGAATTAATGGTTATTGGTAAGTGTAAAAATACCCCAGCTCGCATGATGAATTGGTCGAGATCCGCGATTTCTAGCAGCTGGATTAATTCCATTTCGGGCTTAAGATCTACCATCAGTTCTTCAACAATCTTGATTCGGTAAAAAACAATCTTTAGATTAGCTCTCGCCGATCGCCTTTGTTCGACTTCCTATATGCACTGAAAATACAAGAAGGGGAGATACATAAAGCTAGCAGACAGGCAGATCGAGCGCAGGTGTGAGGCGAGACAGTCGGCATAATATAGATAGTCTTTAGCTCAGCAGAAACCAAATAGGTTATTCAGAAGTCACTAGAAGATGGGTGGATTGGAGAGCAAAAAGTATAGGTCACTCAATCGATTGTTCAAGTTTCAAAAGAAGAAATTGGTCTTATGCTTGTAGCTGGGATAGCTATAGGAATTAAAGATGGAGACAAAATATGGCAAAGCAGTAGGACCATGATGCTAATTGAGCAATGTTTTGAGTCTTTCGAGCCAGCCGAATCGAGGAAACTTTCGAATGGAGCATCCGGATGCGAGTTGCACAAAGACACACTGAAAAAAAACACCAAGAAATGAAATTGTATGCAATTAATTATAGTGAGGGGCAGTCTGTACCGTATTAGGGTCGGTGCCCCAACACAATATTAACAAGGGGCACACCATCTATCTCTGAAAGATGGTGAATGAGCTTTACTCCATATATGCCAGCCTAACAGGTAAAATAGCACATCAGGTCCAAGTACACAATGGCACACTGCACATATATAAAACTAGCATGGGAACAGACACCATCCCAGCTAATTACTTACAATCAGCACATAACAAGTAACAATATTCATAATACCACAACAAACAACACCACACACACATATACTCACAACCATCATCGTTTATGTTTACAAATTACAATCACCCCATACCCGACAATTCATACCGTAATAAGGAACCACACATGCAGAATGAGCAAGCAGTGACACGAGCGCTCATGAGCTCATGTGCTGAATGCCCACTCTGATTTATTTCACATTTGCTCGAGAGCTCTGAGCAAAGATGATCAAACCAAACCAAACCAAATCAAACTGGAAGCCGCACCGGCGCAGAAAGGCAACACAGATGTAGAGAGAAGAACACCACAAACCAATCAAGCGGGAAGCAGGGCAAGCAACGCACAGAGACACACGGCAGGAAAGCTTCTGTTACATAGGAGGTAGCATTGCATGCTTGATGATCGATCATTCATATTTCCTTGAAAGAAGCTCAAGATCGATTACCTGCAGCATACAAAACAGCAATGGTATGAATGATTAACCACACATACTACTTCAGTACTAGGCTAAATTTTTGTGTAGAAAGAAGAGAGTAATAATGAGGTTCAACAAAAGATCTTGCTAGCACAGTGTATGTATGTACTAAGGAAAATACGTACAAGTGGAACTAGATAGTAATAATGAGCAGCTGGGCCTTGCAGTACAACGAGTGGGTTGGCTCGTAGTGGGAAGGATGGTGGTTCTCCTCCAACCCATCCCACTCCAGGTTGTCCCACCACTCCTTCTCGCAGTCCACCTTGGGCGGCTTAGTGTTGTGTCCGACGGCAGGCATGCGCCTAAGGCTCCAGCAGCCCCCGATCTTAATGTCTCGAGTTTAGGCGCAAATATCATGCGTCCACAGATGCGCTGTAGCATGGGGAGCTCATGCAGGTGGATGCGCCTCAGCTCGCGGAATTCTTTAATTTATCCTGCTCTTGAAGCTCAGGGCTCAAAGGGATTAATACCTCCATGAGATCACCACAGTACACTATATCAAGGGTTTCCAAACCACTCAACCCCGTCCAATAGCCTAGGCATAAGGGGAGTACATGTACGAGCATGGGGCAGTGGTCCAGGTGTAAGAAGTTCAGGTTGGAAAAGTATACTTGAACTGGCATGTTTCAGATGTACGGCCCTATTTGGTTCAGCTTTTATCCACGGATTCCGCTGCCGCGCAGCAAAATCTGAACCAAAGGGCAAACCCAGCAGAATCCGATTCCAGAAATTCGCTGCCAAAATCTGAAACAAAAGCGGAAGCAGCCCAGGACGTGCTTTCCAAAATCTGATTCCGCTGCGGGCCAAAATCTGAAAAAGTTGTATCAGCTGGTTTGCCAAATGACCTACATCTTTTTCACATTAGATTTTTCACAGCTGTTTTTCCACACCAGATTTTTCACAGCTGCTTTTAGAAATCCACAGCCGAACCAAACAGGGCCGTAGCGTGCAGAGAGGAGCTAGGATGCCCAGAATGTATGCAGACCACGAAAGGTGTATTCACTGTGCCGCGGAACAGGAAAGACTGTGTGTAACTTGGGGCACCTCTCCACCCGGCACCATCTTAGCCTATCCGATTCATCATTGGAAATACTGATGATGGAGGCGTTAGCATACATGTGCACTCTTTTTCTACCTTTTTACTTTATCACACAATGCCCCAACACAACAGAGAAACATTTGGCACGCTATCTATCTATGAAGGAGGGTGGATGAGCTCACTACATACATGGACCTCATGTATGTACATCTGGGCAAAGGAAATACAAACCACAAAGCACATTCCAGACAGCCTAACAAGTGACAGTAGCCAACAGATCAACCCCAAGAACACGGTGGAACAATTAGCGAGTGTATAAAACTGGCATTGGTACAAACACCACCCAAGCTTACTTACAAACAACACATAACAAGTGACGGTATTCATAATCATACCACACCAAACAACATCATGCACACAAACACACAAATCATCACCATCATCATTTATGCAAATAGTTTCATAATGTAACAAACAACACACAGAGACAATGAGGCTCATGAGCTCATGTATGTTGATAAGTTGACTGCCCACTCTATGATTTATTTCTCATTTTCTCAAGAGCCCCGAGCAAAGATGACCAAACCAAATCTAATCAAATTGGAAGCCGCACCAAGGCGATGCATATATAGAGAACACCCCAAACCAACCAACCATGAAGAATGGCAAGCAACAGACACACGAGAGGAGAAGCCTTAGTTATGCAAGTCCACATAAGTTGACCACCCACTCTGCTTTATTCCTTAATTGCTCAGGAGCTTAAGCAAGGATGATGAAACCCAACCAAATCAAACTAGAAGTCACATCACCGGACCAAGGCAATGCAGATGTAGAGAGAACGCCAAAAACCAATCAAGCTGGAAGCAGGGCAAGCAATGCACACAGACACACAATAGGAGAACTTTAGTTATGTGGGAGATAGCACCGCATACTTGACGATCATGCATATTGTGTTGAAAGAAGCTCAAGATCAATCCACTGAAGATTTGGATTACCTGCAACATATAAACCAACAATGGTGCAAACGAGTAATGTAACGCCCCGGACACACCCGCCGGTGGTCGTTACTCCTGGCGGGATCTAGACTGGCCCCACAGATCAATACTAGTCTTTTCTGCGCACTTTGTCCTCACTCGTGCGCACCTGGGAGCAACTTCCCGGTCGGTCACCCATCCTGAAACTACTCCAAGCTGAGCACGCTTAACTTTGGAGTTCTTTCCGAATGGGCTCCCAGAAAAAAGGAATTCCTTATTGATATGAGTAGTCTATCATCCCTAATAAGCCAGGCTATTACATACACCCACACTCAGAGGAACCGACGTCCTCGTCGGGCCACATGAACGTTCCCTCTTGGTACAACCGTCTGTGCATCCAGTCCGGTACATGTGCCATGCCGTGTGCCTGACGGGTCACAAACGTCATGAACAACATGACCGCGCACCTGTCGCAACCATCCGTGTAACCGCGAGGGTCGGCTCGATACCAACTTGTAACGCCCGGACACACCGCGGTGGTCGTTACTCCTGGCGGGATCTAGACTGGACCCACAGATCAATACTAGTCTTTTCTGCGCACTTTGTCCTCACTCGTGCGCACCTGGGAGCGACTTCCCGGTCGGTCACCCATCCTGAAACTACTCCAAGCTGAGCACGCTTAACTTTGGAGTTCTTTCCGAATGGGCTCCCGGAAAAGAAGGAATTCCTTATTGATATGAGTAGTCTATCATCCCTAATAAGCCAGACTATTACAAGTAACCACACATACTATGTTGATCTTTATGCAGAAAAAAAGTGGTAACAAAGTTCAACAAAGAGCTTAGCACAATGTACATACTGAGGAACATATGTATAGATGAGATGGTACTAGATGTAAACCTCACCTTAGTATGGTGCCTCTAGGCAGATGGGCCTTGTAGTACAATGAGTGGCTTGGCCTTTAGAGGGTCGGATGGGGGTTCTCCTCCAACCCTCTCCACTTTGGGTTGTCCCACCATTCCTTCTAGCAACCACCTTGGATGACTTGGTGTTGCGTCCGACGACAGGAAGACGCCTCAGGCACCAGCAGCCCATGATATTGATGGTCTCGAGTCTAGGGGAAAATATCGTGTGCCCACAAATACACTACAATATGGGGAGCTAATGCAGGTGGATGTGCCTCAGCTTGGGAAAATCTGTAATTTTATCCTTTTCTTGAATCTCAGGGCCCAAAGAGAATACCTCCCTGAGGTCACCAAAGTACACTATCGCAAGAGCGTCTTCTGTCCACACAATGTGTCTCTCCCCCATATGGATAAGGGGAGCACATGTATGAGCATGGAACAGTGGTCTAGGTGCAAGAAACGGAAGTTTTCAACTGGTTTGTCCCAGATGTAGCATTCAAATAGGATATGGACATAATGTCTCCATGCAATAAAAGATGTTCATGTCACGGCACTCGAGAAGACCACAGACTCTATATAACTTGGGGCACCTCTCGACTCGGCACCGAAATAGACTATTCCATCTTGATTACAAAACCTCTACCAACCAAGTATAATTCTCCGACTTCCATAATCGACTTACAGCAAGGAGAGTCACTCATTCTCCTTTTAACGAGTGAAACATATGGGTTCTTAATATACTCAGCCTCAACATTGGCATATCCATCGTGTATTTTCAAAGAGTATTCAGCCATTTCAACATGTTAAAACAAATATGGCCTTAACATTTTGAAACGCATGAACATGATTTTTTTTCACCATATGTATTAAAACAACATTCATCACATATTAAAAAATCATAGTCTTTTATAAAAAAAAGTTCCATCATGTATCAAAAGGATCATCATGTTTTTCAGAAAGATTCATCGCACATTTCGGATCGCATCATGTATCAAAAGCAATGAAAACTAGTCACATGCGATCATGTGTGCCTCCTTTGGGAACACATGCATCAGGTCCGGTTGCTACCTGATGTCTACTACACAACCTTCTTCTTGTAGACGTTGTTGGGACTCCAAGTGCAGAGGTTTGTAGGACAGTAGTAAAATTTCCCTCAAGTGGATGACCTAAGGTTTATCAATCCGTGGGAGGCATAGGATGAAGATGGTCTCTCTCAAACAACCCTGCAACCAAACACTAATAGAAAAAGGGTCAAACGTGCAGCACATTAGTGCCGGTTTGTATTAGAGCCGGCACTAATGTATACATTAGTGCCGGTTCGAACGGATTTGCATTATTGCCGGTTCGTGTTGAACATTTAGTACCGGTTCGTGGCACGAACTACTAAAGGGTGGTGGCGGTGGCGTCGGGCGGGGCCACGATCACCTTTAGTACCGGTTCGTGGCACGAACCGGTACTAAAATTGACTTTAGTACCGGTTCGTGCCACGAACCGGTACTAAAAATCGACCTATAGTGCCGGTTCGTGCCACAAACAGGCACTATAGGGCAATTTTCGCATCCGATGGGAAAATGTAAAACGGCTATAACTTTTGCATACGATGTCGGAAAAAAACGTATAATATATCAAAAAATTCAGCACGAAAATCTGCATCCGATGGAGACAGCCTACGACCTATTTGGAATTATTTAGAATCCTCAAATTCCAAAAGGAAAAAAAAGATATGGTCAAATAATTTCAGTTTTTTTTAAAAAATTTGGTTAAATCTGGTCAAACTACTTATTCAAGAAGTATTAATGTTACTACATAATTATTCAAGAATATTAGTGTTACTAAATAATTATTTCAATTTTTTGAATTTTGGTCAAATCTGGTCAAACTATGGTCAAACTGTGGTCAAGCTATGGTCAAACTTATTCAAGAAATATTAGCGTTACTAAATAATTACTGTTTTTAGAATAATAGTTTCAAACTCAAGCGGTGAAATGTGTGACTTCATGCTCAAGCTAAACTCACGAGGGTTAATAGGATTAACATCTTACTATTGTCGGAAAACAACAAGTGCGGACTCGGAAACGAAGGAGAATAGAACCCGAAAGCTAAGCGTGCTTGGGCTAGAGTAGTGAGAGGGATGGGTGACCGGTCGGGAAGTTAGATGATTTGGAATGAGTGATCCACACTTGAGCAATTAAGAGAGGTGATTAGAGACTAAATCATCAAATAATTCAGAAAAATTAAAAATCGAAAAAAATCAATTTTTTTTCCAAAATTAAAAAAAAAATTCAAAAAAAAACCTTTCGTGCCGGTTGGTAACACGAACCGGTACTAAAGGTCCCCCATACCGGGGCGCGAGCTCACGCCACGTGGTGGCACTTTAGCGCCGGTTCGTGCCGAACCGGTACTAAACGGGGGGGCTTTAGTGACGACCTTTTAGTGCCGGTTATGTAACCGGCACTAAAGGCCCTTACGAACCGGCGCTAAAGCTCCGTTTTCTACTAGTGAAATAACAAAGAGTCTCTTGTGTCCCCAACACACCCAATACAGTGGTAAATTGTATAGGTGCACTAGTTCGGCGAAGAGATGGTGATACAAGTGCAATATGGATGGTAGATATAGGTATTTGTAATCTGAAAATATAAAAACAGCAAGGTAACAAGTGGTAAAAGTGAGTGTAAACGGTATTGCAATGCTAGGAAACAAGGCCTAGGGTTCATACTTTCACTAGTGCAAGTTCTCTCAATAATGATAACATAATTAGATCATATAACAATCCCTCAACATGCAACAAAGAGTCACTCCAAAGTCACTAATAGCGAAGAACAAACGAAGAGATTATTGTAGGGTACGAAACCACCTCAAAGTTATTCTTTCTGATCGATCTATTCAAGAGTCTGTAGTAAAATAACATGAAGCTATTCTTTCCGTTCGATCTGTCCTAGAGTTCGTACTAGAATAACACCTTAAGACACAAATCAACCAAAACCCTAATGTCACCTAGATACTCCAATGTCACCTCAAGTATCCGTGGGTATGATTATACGATATGCATCACACAATCTTAGATTCATCTATTCAACCAACAGAAAAAACTTCAAAGAGTGCCCCAAAGTTTCTACCGGAGAGTCAAGACGAAAACGTGTGCCGACCCCTATGCATAAGTTCACAAGGTCACTGAACCCGCAAGTTGATCACCAAAATATACATCAAGTAGATCACGTGAATATCCCATTGTCACCACAGATAAGCACATGCAAGACATACATCAAGTGTTCTCAAATCCTTAAAGACTCAATCTGATAAGATAATTTCAAAGGTAAAACTCAATCCATTACAAGAGATAGAGGGGAGAAACATCATAAGATCCAACTATAGTAGCAAACCTCGCGATACATCAAGATCGTGCCGAATCAAGAAAAAAATGAGAGAGAGAGAGAGAGAGAGAGAGATTAAACACATAGCTACTGGTACATACCCTCAGCCCCGGGGGTGAACTACTCCCTCCTTGTCATGGAGAGCACTGGGATGATGAAGATGGCCACCAGTGAGGGATCCCCCCTCCAGCGGGGGGCCGGAACAGGGTCCCAATTGGTTTTTGGTGGTTACAGAGGCTTGCGGCAGCGGAACTCCCGATCTAGGTTATTTTCTGGAGGTTTCTGTATTTATATGAATTTTTGGCGTAGGTCGCATGTCAGGGGGGTCTCCGAGCCGTCCACGAGATAGGGCGCCCCCACCCTCATGGGCAGCCCGAGACTCTTCTGGCCCAACTCTTTTACTCCGGGGGCTTCTTTTGGTCCATAAAAAATCATCAAAAATTGGCACATCAATTGGACTCTGTTTGGTATTCCTTTTCTGTAAAACTAAAAAACAAGGTTTCGGTGTCAAAACCGGCGGATCTCGGGTAGGGGGTCCCGAACTGTGCGTCTAGGCGGATGGTAACAGGAGACAAGGGACACGATGTTTTACCCAGGTTCGGGCCCTCTTGATGGAAGTAAAACCCTATGTCCTGCTTGGTTAATATTGATGATATGGGTAGTACAAGAGTGGATCACTCCCCATGAACAATGTTATGGGTTTCAGATGTATTCAACTGTTGGCAGTGAAACCAGAACCGGACCTTCTAAAGAAAGTTACGAATTCCGAACTGGAGTTTCCTGCGTCCACCGTCGGCTACCCGAAAGACATTGTTAGGGATCCTGTTGTCACCTTCCATGGCGCAGCTAAAGGAACAGCATGGTTCCCGTCCGTGCGTCATCAGGGGGAGCATTGTGATGTAAAACACTGTTACCCACCTTGCATTACGAATAAGAAACATTGTTACCGACCTTGCATTGCGCATAGGAAATATTGTTACGGACATTGACTTGCGAATAGGAACCATTGTTACTGAAACATTGTTATGTACCCAGTAGATTTACATAAGCCTGGTCGTAAAACAATGTAACGGACCAGAGGCAGTACCGGGACAAGCATCAACACGGGAACATTTGGATTACGTACTATTTGTGAGTTACGTTTTCAAACCATATAGTTTTGTTTATATAAGTTTTATAAGCTCTTTTATTAAGGAAGATACACTCGCCAGGAACAATGTTACGTGTTTCGGATGTATTCAAGTGTAGGCTGTGAAGGCAGAACCGGACCTTCTAAAGAAAGTTACGATTTCCGAACTGGAGTTTCCTGCGTCCACCGTCGGCTACCCGAAAGACATTGTTAAGGATCCTGTTGCCACCATCAATAGCGCAGCTAAAGGAACAGCATGGTTCCCAACCGTGCGTCATCAGGGAAACATTGTTCTGCAAAACATTGTTACCGACCTTGCATCGCGGATATCGAACATTGTTACAGACCTGTATTGCAAACAGATAACATTGTTATAGAAACATTGTTATGGACCCAGCATATTTACATAAGCCTTTTCGTAAAACAATGTAACGGACCAGAGGCAGAACCGGGACAAGCATCAACACGGGAACATTTGGATTACGTACAATTTGTGAGTTACGTTTTCAAACCATATAGTTTTGTTTATATAAATCTTATAAGCTATTTTATTAAGGAAGATACACTCGCCAGAAACAATGTTATAAGGTTTCGGATGTATTCAAGCGTAGGCTGTGAAGGCGAACGGACCTTCTAAAGAAAGTTACGATTTCGAATTGGAGTTTGCTCGTCCACCGTCGGCTACCGGAAGACACGGAACATTTGGATTACGTACTATTTGTGAGTTACGTTTTCAAACCATATACTTTTGTTTATATAAGTCTTGTAAGCTATTTTATTAAGGAAGATACACTCGCCAGAAACAATGTTATAAGGTTTCGGATGTATTCAAGCGTAGGCTGTGAAGGCAGAACCGGACCTTCTAAAGAAAGTTACGATTCCCGAATTGGAGTTTGCTGCGTCCACCGTCGGCTACCCGGAAGACATTGTTAGGGATCCTGTTGTCACCATCCATGGCCCAGCTAAAGGAACAGTACGGTTCCCGACCGTGCGTCATCAGGGGAACATTGTTACGTAAAAACATTGTTACCGACCTGGCATTGCGGATATCAAACATTGTTATAGACCTTGCATTGCGATTAGGAAACATTGTTACCGACCTTGCATCGTGAATGTAAAACATTGTTACCGACCATGACTTGCGAACAGAAAACATTGTTAGGAACCCAACTTATTTACATAAGCCAGTCGTAAAACAATATAACGGACAAGAGGCAGTACCGGGACAAGCATCTACACGGGAACATTGGGATTACGTACTATTTGCGGGTTATGTTTTCAAATCATATGCATTTGTTTATATAAGTGTTATAAGCTCTTTTTTTAAGGATGATACACTCCCCATGAACAATGTTATGGGTTTTAGATGTATTCAACCGTTGGCAGTGAAACCAGAACCGGACCTTCTAAAGAAAGTTACGAATTCCGAACTGGAGTTTCCTGCGTCCACCGTCCCGAAAGACATTGTTAGGGATCCTGTTGTCACCTACCATGGCGCAGCTAAAGGAACAACATGGTTCCCGTCCGTGCGTCATCAGGGGGAGCATTGTGATGTAAAACACTGTTACCGACCTTGCATTACGAATAAGAAACATTGTTACCGACCATGCATTGCGCATAAGAAACATTGTTACCGACATTGACTTGCGAATAGGAACCATTGTTACTGAAACATTGTTATGTACCCAGTAGATTTACATAAGCCTGGTCGTAAAATAATGTAACGGACCAGAGGCAGTACCGGGACAAGCATCAACACGGGAACATTTGGATTACGTTTATATAAGTGTTATAAGCTCTTTTTTTAAGGATGATACACTCGCCATGAACAATGTTATGGGTTTAAGATGTATTCAAGCGTAGGCAGTGAAGCCAGAACCGGACCTTCTAAAGAAAGTTACGATTTCCGAACTGGAGTTTCCTGCGTCCACCGTGGGCTACCCGAAAGACATGTTTAGGATCCTGTTGTCACCATCAATGACCCAGCTAAAGGAACGGCATGGTTCCCGACCGTGCGTCATCACGGGAACATTGTTTTTTAAAACATTGTTACCAACCTTGCATCGCGGATATCGAACATTGTTACAGACCTTTATTGCAAACAGATAACATTGTTATGGAGAAAGCATATTTACATATCAAACATTGTTATAGACCTTGCATTGCGATTAGGAAACATTGTTACCAGGGGAACATTGTTCTTCAAAACATTGTTACAGAACTGTATTGCAAACTGATAACATTGTTTTAGAAACATTGTTATGGACCCAGCATATTTACATAAGCCTTTTCGTAAAACAATGTAACGGACCAGAGGCAGAACCGGGACAAGCATCAACACGGGAACATTTGGATTACGTACAATTTGTGAGTTACGTTTTCAAACCATATAGTTCTGTTTATATAAGTCTTATAAGCTATTTTATTAAGGAAGATACACTCGCCAGAAACAATGTAATAAGGTTTCGGATGTATTCAAGCGTAGGCTGTGAAGGCAGAACCGGACCTTCTAAAGAAAGTTACGATTCCCGAATTGGAGTTTGCTGCGTCCACCGTCGGCTACCCGGAAGACACGGGAACATTTGGATTACGTACTATTTGTGAGTTACGTTTTCAAACCATATACTTTTGTTTATATAAGTCTTATAAGCTATTTTATTAAGGAAGATACACTCGCCAGAAACAATGTTATAAGGTTTCGGATGTATTCAAGCGTAGGCTGTGAAGGCAGAACCGGACCTTCTAAAGAAAGTTACGATTCGCGAATTGGAGTTTGTTGCGTCCACCGTCGGCTACCCGGAAGACATTGTTAGGGATCCTGTTGTCACCATCCATGGCCCAGCTAAAGAACAGTATGGTTCCCGACCGTGCGTCATTAGGGGAACATTGTTACGTAAAAACATTGTTACCGACCTGGCATTGCGGATATCAAACATTGTTATAGACCTTGCATTGCGATTAGGAAACATGTTACCGACCTTGCATCGTGAATATAAAACATTGTTACCGACCATGACTTGCGAACAGAAAACATTGTTAGGAACCCAACTTATTTACATAAGCCGGTCGTAAAACAATATAACGGACAAGAGGCAGTACCGGGACAAGCATCTACACGGGAACATTGGGATTACGTACTATTTGCGGGTTACGTTTTCAAATCATATGCATTTGTTTATATAAGTGTTATAAGCTCTTATTTTTTTAACGGTATGATACACTCCCCATGAACAATGTTATGGGTTTATAAGATGTATTCAACAGATGTTGGCGGTGAAACGAACCGGACCTTCTAAAGAAAGTTACAATTCGAACTGGAGTTTCTGCGTCCACCGTCCCGGAAGACATTGTTAGGGATCCTGTTGTCACCTTCCATGGCGCAGCTAAAGGAACAGCATGGTTCCCGTCCGTGCGTCATCAGGGGGAGCATTGTGATGTAAAACACTATTACCGACCTTGCATTACGAATAAGAAACATTGTTACCGACCATGCATTGCGCATAAGAAACATTGTTACCGACATTGACTTGCGAATAGGAACCATTGTTACTGAAACATTGTTATGTACCCAGTAGATTTACATAAGCCTGGTCGTAAAACAATGTAACGGACCAGAGGCAGTACCGGGACAAGCATCAACACGGGAACATTTGGATTACGTACTATTTGTGAGTTACGTTTTCAAACCATATAGTTTTGTTTATATAAGTTTTATAAGCTCTTTTATTAAGGAAGATACACTCGCCAGGAACAATGTTACGTGTTTCGGATGTATTCAAGTGTAGGCTGTGAAGGCAGAACCGGACCTTCTAAAGAAAGTTACGATTTCCGAACTGGAGTTTCCTGCGTCCACCGTCGGCTACCCGAAAGACATTGTTAAGGATCCTGTTGCCACCATCAATAGCGCAGCTAAAGGAACAACATGGTTCCCAACCGCATCGGGGAACATTGTTACGTAAAAACATTGTTACCGACCGGCATTGCGGATATCAAACATTGTTATAGACCTTGCATTGCGATTAGGCGTCATCAACCTTGCATCATGGATATCGGGAAACATTGTTCTGCAAAACATTGTTACCGACCTTGCATCGCGGATATCGAACATTGTTACAGACCTGTATTGCAAACAGATAACATTGTTATAGAAACATTGTTATGGACCCAGCATATTTACATAAGCCTTTTCATAAAACAATGTAACGGACCAGAGGCAGAACCGGGACAAGCATCAACACGGGAACATTTGGATTACGTACAATTTGTGAGTTACGTTTTCAAACCATATAGTTCTGTTTATATAAGTCTTATAAGCTATTTTATTAAGGAAGATACACTCGCCAGAAACAATGTAATAAGGTTTCGGATGTATTCAAGCGTAGGCTGTGAAGGCAGAACCGGACCTTCTAAAGAAAGTTACGATTCCCGAATTGGAGTTTGCTGCGTCCACCGTCGGCTACCCGGAAGACACGGGAACATTTGGATTACGTACTATTTGTGAGTTACGTTTTCAAACCATATACTTTTGTTTATATAAGTCTTGTAAGCTATTTTATTAAGGAAGATACACTCGCCAGAAACAATGTTATAAGGTTTCGGATGTATTCAAGCGTAGGCTGTGAAGGCAGAACCGGACCTTCTAAAGAAAGTTACGATTCCCGAATAGGAGTTTGCTGCGTCCACCGTCGGCTACCCGGAAGACATTGTTAGGGATCCTGTTGTCACCATCCATGGCCCAGCTAAAGGAACAGTACCGTGCGTCATCAGGGGAACATTGTTACGTAAAAACATTGTTACCGACCTGGCATTGCGGATATCAAACATTGTTATAGACCTTGCATTGCGATTAGGAAACATTGTTACCGACCTTGCATCGTGAATGTAAAACATTGTTACCGACCATGACTTGCGAACAGAAAACATTGTCAGGAACCCAACTTATTTACATAAGCCGGTCGTAAAACAATATAACGGACAAGAGGCAGTACCGGGACAAGCATCTACACGGGAACATTGGGATTACGTACTATTTGCGGGTTACGTTTTCAAATCATATGCATTTGTTTATATAAGTGTTATAAGCTCTTTTTTTAAGGATGATACACTCCCCATGAACAATGTTATGGGTTTCAGATGTATTCAACCGTTGGCAGTGAAACCAGAACCGGACCTTCTAAAGAAAGTTACGAATTCCGAACTGGAGTTTCCTGCGTCCACCGTCCCGGAAGACATTGTTAGGGATCCTGTTGTCACCTTCCATGGCGCAGCTAAAGGAACAACATGGTTCCCGTCCGTGCGTCATCAGGGGGAGCATTGTGATGTAAAACACTGTTACCGACCTTGCATTACGAATAAGAAACATTGTTACCGACCATGCATACCGAGGAACCACCTTGGTACATTCTCCTAGACATATTTCTTTTTCTGAAAATTTTCTGAAATTTTAGTAACTTCAAAAATAAAAGTGAATAAAACTAAACAAGATTGGTAGCAACTACTCCTACAAGTGCCTAGAGCCTATATCATGCATTAGAATTACTTAGGACCTCATAAATTTAACATGCGAGCCCAAGAACATGGTCACCTATGCAGCAAAAATTTGCAATGAATAAAGCACTAGAACAAAAACTAATTGGACCAATGGAGGAGTCACATACCAAGCAACAATCTCCCAAAGCAGTTTTGTGAATGGAGCTTTGAGTAAGGAGATCGAAAATCGCAGCAAAATGAGCTAGAACTCGTGCTTGAGCTGGACGGGGATTTTTTTGGGAAGAAGATGGAGTGTGTGGGTGCTGGCATAAGTGGAGGGGGGGCCACCAGGAGCCCATGAGACAGGGGGCGCGCCCAGGGGGTGGGCGCGGCCTCCACTCTCGTGGCCTGGTGCTTGCCCCTCCTGCAGGGATTTCAGTGCCTAAAATCCTCAAATATTCCATCAAAAGTCATACTAAATTTGCAGGGCATTTGGAGCACTTTTATTTTCGGGATATTTTTTATTGCACAGACAATTCAGAAAACAGACGGATAATACTACTTTTGCTTTATTTATTCTAAATAACAGAAAGTAAAAAGAGGGTACAGAAGGTTGTGCCTTCTAGTTTCATCCATTTGGTGATCATCAAAATGAATCCACTAACAAGGTTGATCAAGTCTTGTTAACAAACTCATTCCAAATAACATGGAACCAGAGAAATTTCGAATAACACTAAGTTACCTCAACGGGGATATGAACATCCCCAACAATAAGAATATCATATTTTTTCTTGACAGTAGGAAGAGGAAACTCAAAACCTCCAATAATGATAGTCGGAACTTTTCCAATAGAATTGATGCTATGAACTTGAGATTGTTTCCTCGGAAAGTGTACCATATGCTCATTACCATTAACATGAAAAGTGACATTGCCTTTGTTGCAATCAATAACAGCCCCTGCAGTATTCAAAAAGGGTCTACCAAGGATAATCGACATACTATCGTCCTCGGGAGTATCTGATACGTCTCCAACGTATCTATAACTTTTGATTGCTCCATGCTACTTTATCTACTGTTTTGGACTATATTGGGCTTTATTTTCCACTTTTATATTATTTTTGGGACTAACCTATTAATCGGAGGCCCAGCCCAGAATTGCTGTCTTTTGCCTATTTCAGTGTTCCGAAGAAACGAAATATCAACCGGAGTCCAAGCGGAATGAAACCTTCGGAAACGTGATTTTCTCACCGAACGTGATCCAGGAGACTTGGACCCTACTCCAAGAAGTAACAGAGGCGGTCACGAGGGTGGGGGCGCCCCCCCTAGGGCGCGCCCCCTGCCTCGTGGGCCCCCTGTTGCTCCACCGACGTACTCCTTCCTCCTATATATACCTACGTACCCCCAAACGATCAGAACAGGAGCCAAAAACCTAATTCCACCGCCATAACTTCCTGTATCCACGAGATCCCATCTTGAGGTCTGTTCCGGAGCTCTGCCGGAGGGGGCATCCACCACGGAGGGCTTGTACATCAACACCATAGCCCCTCCGATGAAGTGTGAGTAGTTTACTTCAGACCTTCGGGCCCATAGCTAGTAGCTAGATGGCTTCTTCTCTCTTTTTGGATCTCAACACAATGTTCTCCCCCTCTCTCGTGGAGATCTATTCGATGTAATATTCTTTTTGCGGTGTGTTTGTTGAGACCGATGAATTGTGGGTTTATGATCCAGCTTATCTATGAATAATATTTGAATCTTCTCTGAATTGTTTTATGTATGATTGGTTATCTTCGCAAGTCCCTTCGAATTATCCATTTGGTTTGGCCAACTAGATTGGTAGTTCTTACAATGGGAGAAGTGTTTAGCTTTGGGTTCAATCTTGCGGTGTCCTTACCCAGTGACAGAAAGGGTTGCAAGGCACGTATTGTATTGTTGCCGTCGAGGATAACAAGATGGGGTATTTATCATATTGCATGAATTTATTCCTCTACATCATGTCATCTTGCTTAAAGCGTTACTCTATTTTTAACTCAATACTCTAGATGCATGCTGGATAGCGGTCGATGGGTGGAGTAATAGTAGTAGATGCAGAATCGTTTCGGTCTACTTGTCTTGGACGTGATGCCTATATACATGATCATACCTAGATATACCATAACTATGCTCAATTCTGTCAATTTTACAACAGTAATTTTTTCACCCACTGTAGAATACCTATGCTCTTGAGAGAAGCCACTAGTGAAACCTATGGACCCGGGTCTATTCTCATCATATCAATCTCCATCACTTTAATACTTGCTTTGTTTTTAATTTGCCTTTTACTTTTCACTTTGCATCTCTATACCAAAAATACCAAAAATATTATTTATCATCTCTATCAGATCTCACTCTCGTAAGTGACCGTGAAGGGATTGACAACCCCTAATCGCCTTGGTTGCGAGTAGCTATCGTTTTGTGCAGGTACGAGGGACTTGTGCGTGGCCTCCTACTGGATTGATACCTTGATTCTCAAAAACTGAGGGAAATACTTACGCTACTCTACTGCATCATCCTCTCCTCTTCAGGGAAAATGAACGCAAGCTCAAGACGTAGCAAGAAGGATTTCTGGCGCCGTTGCCGGGGAGTCTACGCAAAAGTCAACATACCAAGTACCCATCACAATCCCTATCTCTCGCATTACATTATTTGCCATTTGCCTCTCATTTTCCTCTCCCCCACTTCACGCTTGCCGTTTTATTCGCCCTCTCTTTCCCAATCTCCTCCTCTCTTTTCCGTTTGCCTTCCCGTTGCCATGGCCGAATCAAAAAGAACTACGGGTTTTCTCCCGAGCTCTAGTGCCTTGGATAACCCCTCTATCCTCTCTAAGCTCATAAATAATGATGCTATAGAAAGACCCACTGGGGTCACCAATGAGAGCTTGAATAATTTTGATGAGGATGACTCTGGAATTTTTCGCTATTTACTTGATGAGTCTTTAAAAGATGCTTGGGATAGGTTACTTAGGATTCGGGCTAGCTATGTGCCACAATATCAAATTGAAATTTACTTAAAAAGTTTTTATGTTGGCTTGCCCGCTTCCTTCAAACAAGTTTTAGATTCCATCTTTGAAGAAGGTTTTCATGAAGGGGATGCTATAGATACCTATGAAATAATGAAAACTATATTTGGGCACCCCATGAATGATAAGGTTGAATCAACTACTCTCTTGTGCTTTTATCAAAATGAAATTATTAAAGAGATGAAGTCTAGTTTAGAGGAAAATTTCCGTAACGTGCTTAATCATACCTCTTCCATTAATGGCCATGTGCTTAACTTAAATAGAAGAATGAATGCCATAGAAAGGAGATCCTCCTCTCTGAATGCCAAAGATGGCAATACCTTGATCTATCCTTGCTTTTATGGCTAGCTAGGGGCGTTAAACGATAGCGCTTGTTGGGAGGCAACCCATTTTTATTTTTAGTTTTTTAGTTTTTGCTTCTGTTTAGGAATAAATAATCCATCTAGCCTCTGTTTGGATGTGGTTTTATGTTTTAATTAGTGTTTGTGCCAAGCTAGACCTATTGGATCTTCTTGGATGATAGTTATTTGATCTTGCTGTAATTTCCAGAAACTTTGCGCTCAGTGCCCGAATTATTAAAAATCACCAGAACGTGAGAAAATACTGATTCCAATTGCTGCTGATCAATAAACAAATTGTCTAGGGCCTCTAATTTTGGTATAATGTTTGAAGTTCCATAAGTTTGCGTTAGTTACAGATTACTATAGATTGTTCTGTTTTTGACAGATTCTGTTTTGCGTGTGTTGTTTGCTTATTTTGATGAATCTATGGCTAGTAAAATAGTTTATAATCCATAGAGAAGTTGGAATACAGTGGGTTTAACACCAATATAAATAAAGAATAAGTTCATTACAGTACCTTAAAGTAGTCTTTTGTTTTCTTCCTCTGACGGAGCTCACGAGATTTCTATTGAGTTTTGTGTTGTGAAGTTTTCAAGTTTTGGGTAAATTATTTTGATGGATTATGGAACAAGGAGTGGCAAGAGTCTAAGATTGGGGATGCCCATGGCACCCCCAAGATAATCCAAGGACACCAAAAAGTCAAAGCTTGGGGATGCCCCGGAAGGCATCCCCTCTTTCGTCTACTTCCATCGGTAATTTACTTGGAGCTATATTTTTATTCACCACATGATATGTGTTTTGCTTGGAGCGTCTTGTATTATTTGCGTCTTTACTTATTAGTTTACCACAATCATCCTTGCTGTACACACCTTTTGAGAGAGCCATACATGAATTGAAATTTGATAGAATACTCTATGTGCTTCACTTATATCTTTTGAGCTTGATAGTTTTGCTCTTAGTGCTTCACTTATATCTTTTGAGCATGATAATTTTTGCTCTAGTGCTTCACTTAGATCTTTTAGAGCACGGTGGTGGATTTGTTTTAAAGAAAATATTGATCTCTCATGCTTCACTTAGATTATTTTGAGAGCCGTTAATAGCATGGTAATTTGCTTAACGTTAATATACTTGGTATTCAAGATATGTGAAACTTTCTTTTGAGTGCGTTGAATACTAAGAAAAGTTTGATGCTTGATAATTGTTTTGAGATATGAAGATGGTGATATTAGAGTCTTGCTAGTTGAGTAGTTGTGAATTTAAAGAATACTTGTGTTGAAGTTTGTGATTCCCGTAGCATGCACGTATGGTGAACCGTTATGTGATGAACTCGGAGCATGATTTATTTATTGATTGTCTTCCTTATGAGTGGCGGTCGGGGACGAGCGATGGTCTTTTCCTACCAATCTATCCCCCTAGGAGCATGCGCGTAATACTTTGCTTTGATAACTTCTAGATTTTTGCAATAAGTATATGAGTTCTTTATGACTAATGTTGAGTCCATGGATTATACGCACTTTTTCCCATCCTTCCACCATTGCTAGCCTCTCTAATACCGCGCACTTTTCGCCGGTATCATACACCCACCATATATCTTCCTCAAAACAGCCACCATACCTACCTATTATGGCATTTCCATAGCCATTCCGAGATATATTGCCATGCAACTTTCCACCGTTCCGTTTATTATGACACGCTCCATTATTGCCATATTGCTAGCATGATCATGTAGTTGACATCGTATTTGTGGCAAAGCCACCGTTCATAATTCTTTCATACATTTCACTCATGTTTCATTGCATATCCCGGTACACCGCCGGAGGCATTCATATAGAGTCATACTTTTTTCTAAGAATCGAGTTGTAATTGTTAAGTTGTAAGAAAAATAAAAGTGTGATGATCATCATTATTAGAGCATTGTCCCAAGTGAGGAAAGGATGATGGAGACTATGATTCCCCCACAAGTCGGGATGAGACTCCGGACGAAAAATAAAAAAATGAAAAATGAAAAAAAGAGGCCATAAAAAAGGCCCAAATAAAAAAACGAGAGAAAAAGAGAGAAGGGACAATGTTACTATCCTTTTACCACACTTGTGCTTCAAAGTAGCAACAAGATCTTCATGATAGAGAGTCTCTCATTTTGTCACTTTCATATACTAGTGGGAATTTTTCATTATAGAACTTGGCTTGTATATTCCAATGATGGGCTTCCTCAAATGCCCTAGGTCTTCATGAGCAAGCGAGTTGGATGCACACCCACTTAGTTTCTTTTGTTGAGCTTTCATATACTTATAGCTCTAGTGCATCCGTTGCATGGCAATCCCTACTCACTCACATTGATATCTATTGATGGGCATCTCCATAGCCCGTTGATACACCTAGTTGATGTGAGACTATCTTCTCCCTTTTTGTCTTCTCCACAACCACCATTCTATTCCACATATAGTGCTATATCCATGGCTCACGCTCATGTATTGCGTGAAGATTGAAAAAGTTTTGAAAATGTTAAAGTATGAAACAATTGCTTGGCTTCTCATCGGGGTTGTGCATGATTTAAATATTTTGTGTGGGGAAGATGGAGCATAGCCAGACTATATGATTTTGTAGGCATAACTTTCTTTGGCCATGTTATTTTGAGAAGACATAATTGCTTAGTTAGTATGCTTGAAGTATTATTATTTTTATGTCAATATGAACTTTTGTCTTGAATCTTTCGGATCTGAATATTCATACCACAATTAAAGAAGATTTACCTTGAAATTATGCCAAAGTATCACTCCGCATCAAAAATTCTCTTTTTATCATTTACCTACTCGAGGACGAGCAGGAATTAAGGTTGGGGATGCCTGATACGTCTCCAACGTATCTATAATTTTTTATTGCCCCATGCAATTTATCTACTGTTTTGGACTATATTGGGCTTTATTTTCCACTTTTATGTTATTTTTCGGACTAACCTATTAACCGGAGGCCCAACCCATAATTGATGTTTTTTGCCTATTTCAGTGTTCCGAAGAAACGGAATATCAAACGGAGTACAAACGGAATGAAACCTTCGAAAACGTGATTTTCTCACCGAACTTGGTCTAGGAGACTTGGACCCTACTCCAAGAAGTAACAGAGGTGGTCATGAGGGTGGGGGCGCCCCCTAGGGCGCGCCCCCCTACCTCATAGGCCCCGTGTTGTGTAAAGCCCCGGATGTAACTTTCCATAATTGTAACTCCAACTCTTGCCATTTCCGGCCATGTGTTATATTATTTCCTTCGTGGTTGGGTTTTTGTCTTTCGTTTTGCATTTTGTTCTTGTCATGCATCTCATCTCATAGCATCATGCGCATTGCATATGCATGTTTTCATAAATCTTGCACCCGTTCGTAGTTGCCGCGTTCCCCTTGCCTCCTTTGACCGTTCCGAGACCAACCGGGTTTTTCGAGTCCCTCTTGTCTGACCACCTAACCTCTCTGCACAACCACCGACCACCTCCGCAAGCTAGTCCAAAAAACTTCTCCCGGACCCGACCCGGGCTGTCATGACCAATGGGTCCGGATCATCTCCAAACGTCTATAAAACATCTCCGTTTTCTTATTTGAACTCCCTAGCCTATATATTTCTCGACCTTTTGATTACGATCGGAGGGACGAGATAGCCCCTACCCAAAAATCCAGCCTATATAAACTGACTCAACCCTAAATTTGAGGAGAGCTGTCCCATCCTCCTAGCCGCCGCCGCCACTCCTCTTGTCTAATCTTCCCCGGGATCCTCCCAGATCCCCCTCTCACCCAACCAGCGCTCGAGGCATCCCCTCGATTCACCCCCGGTTCCCCTCCGACTACCAGTGCCACCGGGCCTCTGCCTCCCCTGCCTCCTGGACAAGTCCGGCCTCCCGCAGCTCATTCGTCCCTGACAGCGGCCGCGCCACTGGTCGGCGCCAGCAAACCCATCAGATGAGTCGCCGTCGGCCTCCTTTTCCTCTCCCTGTTTTCCTCTCCTACCTCCTCTAAACTCTCTCCCTCCCTCGTTTGTTTTTCTCCTCTGCCAGGAAACGAACGGGGTACGCCCCTGCTGCCATGGTCGCCGGTGCAAGGTTCTGCACTGCCTCCTCCCTATCATCACCTCGTCACCTCTCGGCACGCACGCATCCCTCCGGCTGTCAACCGCGTGGAGCTCGCTAGTGCAGCCTCCCGCCAGGTCGTCCCGCTGCCCGCGCCATGGATTTTGCATCGACCTCAATGTTTGCTGCCTTGCCGCCCTTGCAAGCATGGCCTTGCCTTCGCGCCTCTGACGACCGGCCTCGTCGTCGCCGGCAACCCCAGGCAGGCCCCGTCGCACCCCTGCCATCTCCCTCGCCGTCTCTTTCTTCTTCCCTTCCCCGTTATCTTCTCTGAATTCCCTCTGTCTTCGTCCTTCAGACAACAGCCGGCGTCGTGGACGCCAACCGCCAAGCCGTCGCCTTCCACCGCCGCCCTGGCCTCGGATCCGGCCGGTTCCCGTGGTTCCTCGCCCCGCCGAGTCCCTCTGCTGCTCCCCTGCTTCGCGCCGCTGCCTTCCCTGCGTCTAGAGGAGGACGAACGCCTCCGCGCCCTGCTTCTCGTTCTGTCCAGGAACGAGCGACTGCGCCCGTTGACCTAATCTCGTGGGCCTCGTCCCTGCCCAGCAGCCTCCAAGCCCAGCACCTCCACCAACTCGGGCCTTGGGCCTTGGTGAGCGCCCAGCCGCCCACTGTTTCAGCCCGATACCTTTTTTTTCCTGCCAGCGATTTTAGCTATTTATCTAGAGTTTACTGTTTTGCAGAAAAACCCTCCATGTTCATGCACATAATAACTCATGAACCGTGCATCGGATTAAAATGTTTCAAACATGTAAAATGCTTAGAATTTTGTCTAGTTTCATAATCTGCTGCTTTCATCCATGTTTAAAATTTTTTAAATGTTGTTTGTTTAAATTTTCTCAAATGCCATGTTAAAATGATTTATTTCATAACTAAATAACCATACACTACTAGGGAAAACCTTATACACAGAAATTTAGCAACAGCGCGGGTCAAAAAACTGCGCTAGTGCTATATAGCAGTAGCGATCAAAGAAAAACCGTGCTACAGATACAAACTTAGCAGTAGCGTTGTGGTAAAGAAAGCGCTACTACTAATATTCCCATTGGCAAAATGCTAGGCTACGCATAGCAGTAGCGGGCTTCGAAGAAACGCGCTACTGCTAGAGCATAGTTAGCAGCGCGTTTCTTGAGAAGAGCACTACTACTAACGGAAATAAAATAAGATGAAAAAAATAGAAATGTAAATGAAAATGAAAGAAATAGAAAAAGGAGAAAGGGAAAAATAAAATGTAAAGCAAAATAAATGAAAAAGCGAAAAATCGGAGGAAGGCATAGCAGCAGCGTTTGTTTGTAAGAGGCGCTATAGCTAACGAGCTGCAGCAGCGTGTCCTGAACCCCGCTATAGAAACAGAATAGGAAATTAAAAAGGAAGAAATTTACATAGCTATAGCAGCAGCGTTTTCGTAAACCGCTATAGCTATCTTAGCTATATTTAGCGGTTTTATGAACGCGCTACCGCTAAGTTTGACTTAGCCAAAAACCGTTTCCCGCAACCACTTCTCCCCAAATCCTCAACCCACCCAGCAGCGCCGCCGTCTCCCGATTCACGATCGCACTTCACGCCGACGACGACGCCAGCAGAGCCGTGCGCCGTCGACGACACCGGAGCCGCCCCCAACGCCACGGAGACGCGCGGCCTCGTCAACGCCACCGGAGCCGCCGTCGACGCCACCTTCCTCGCTGTCACCGGAGATGCCCCTGCCTCCCTCGCCGTCACCGGAGATGCCCCTGCCTCCCTCGCCACCACTACCACCGTCGCCACCACCGGAGCCATCATCTGTAAGCCCCCACCCCTCCTCTCTCTCTCATGCATAGGTTAGCCAGTTTAATTAGGATAATTATCTATGTTAGGGCAAAAATTTAGTTAGGGCATTGACAGAGAAGTAGTTAGGTTAACTAGTTTAATTAGGTTAATTATCTAGGTTAGTGCAAAAACTTAGTTAGGGCTTTGACAGAGAACTAGTCAGGTTAACTAGTTTAATTAGGTTAATTATCCAGGTTAATTAGTGCAAAAATTTACTTTAGGCTTTGATAGAGAACTAGCTGCTTTAACTAGTTTAATTAGGGTTAATTATCTAGGTAAACTAGATTAACTAACTAGGTTAAATAGGTAGGTTAATTAGGTTCGTTGGATTAACAACCTAGGTTAAGTAGATTGGCAAAGGTTTTTGATTTTTGAAAAGACCACTATTTTTCAAGGAAAAGAATTTAGGAAAATTTTATTTTTCATTGAAGTGGTCATGTTATATCCTTTCATTGAAGTTGTTCGATTGTGCCCAAGTGGCTTTGTTGTTTCGAGGAATGATCTTTGAGTGGCCTATGTTTTGCCGGAATGTTGATTCATTTCTGTTCCGGCAAATTTCAGGTTCTCAATTTGTCCACTTTTTAGCAAAGGTCATGCCGAAATTTCCCGTGAATTTCGGCATGACTTGTGCTACAAACTAGGACATATCGAGTGCCCGGGATTTGACGCACCAGGAAGGAGTCAACATTTCTGCAAAACAATTGTCCTTTTTATGTCATTATTCATTTTATTAGGTCTAGAATTAATTGACTAGATTTAATCATAGGAAACATGGCTAGCAACGATGAAGGACAGGGTTCTAGTGATTGCGACGACGTCTACCGGGCGGCAGACGATTTTTTTAGCCTTATCGACGATCAACAGATGTTGTTGCTGGGCACACCAGTGGCATCGGGGACTGAGACCGACACGCAGACCGGTGCTGAGACCGACACGCAGACCGGTGCTGAGACTGAGACCGGCGCTGAGATTCAGACCGGCATCGAGACCGGCGCTGAGACTGGTGCTGCCTCGGGGAGCGGAGCCGGTGTAGAACCGAAAGCAAAGAGGCAACGCGTTCCTAACAAACTCAGGATTACTAGACTGGTGGTCACGGTGGTGGACAATGGCAATTTTGAGCCAAAGGCGCCCGAGGAAGCGCGCGCGTGCTACGGCAATCAAATAGGATGCATCATACGGACAACCGCCACCATCAACGATGAGAATCTAAAGAACATAGAAAATATGAGGAGCTCCCTCCTAAAGAAGTTTCACCAGATATTCTTGTTCCCGGGCCGGAATGAGAAGGATTATGAAGATCCAGACAAGGACCCGACAATGAAGAAGATAAACAAACACGCCATGACCAAGTTTAGCAACGCGTTGGCCGCCTGGAAAAATCGAGTGAAAGCAAAGATCAATGACGGGGAACCCTACTCCAAGATTGTAAAGGAAAGTCCGACAATCACGGAAGAGCAGTTTCAAATATTCAAGGAGGCATGCGAGGCCGAAGCTGCCAAAGAAAAGTCTAAGTACATGAAGGGGCTTCGAAAGACGAACATTGGGACCCATCACCTCGGAAGCCGTGGTTACGGCGGAAAGAGGTCCAAATGGGCCAAGGAGGACGCGGAAGCCACGAGTCTGGGCATCCCAGACCCCTTGGCGGATTTCACCGTCCCGTAGGAGCGTGACGTCCTGAGGGCCCGGCACCATTGGGACAAAGTGAAGAAGGTTTATGAGACAACGCCGGTCATTACGGAGTTCATGAGACTGCTGGTAATTTTAGTTTCTGATCAATTCGACTGCACACGTTAGTCATATTTGTAAATGATCCTTGTGCCTGTTGCAGAGAGAGCAGCACCGGATTGCGGCCGAAAGCGACTCGCCGTCTGAGGCATTGGCGAGGCCCAAGTGGGACACTCCATTCAACCGGGCGTTGAAAATATTGAAACAACAACCGGTGGATACTCGACCGTCGTATGGACGCGTGCACGGTGTCGGAGACGGCGCCACGTGGAAGAAGTACTACCGTGAGACCACGGAGGAGAAAAAGGAAAGACGGAGGTTAACTGAAGAAAGCATCGGCACTAGTGCAGAACAGGGCATTAGCACCGGTTCGTAAGGACCTATAGTGCCGGTTACATAACCGGCACTAATTTGTGGTCACTAAAGCCCCCCCCCCTTTAGCACCGGTTCAGCACGAACCGGTGCTAAAGGGCAACCACGTGGCACTAGCTGGCTCCGGGGGCCTGGAGCCCTTTAGTACCGGTTGGTAACACCAACCGGTACTATAAGGTTTGGAGGGTTTTTGGTTTTATGATTTCTTTTTCATTTAATTTTGTGTTTCCATTTTAGTTCTTTTTCGTAAATTTAAAAGATTGCTCAGATTTAAAGATGGTAGTTTTTACGATACTACACATTGTACATGTGACGTCTATATATGCATATATATATATATATATATATATATATATATATATATATATATATATATATATATATATACTTCGCCCAAAAAGCTTCAAAAAAATCATGTGATGGAGATTTCAAGCAAAATGCATAAGGGAAGAAAAAATTTAATCAACATGGACAATATAGGATTTTTGCTAGACTTCGCCCAGAAACTATCAATACTAAAGGTTACAGACTTTGCCGCTCGATTGATTTTTTTAGCTAAGATATGGAAAGAAAAATAAACAATAGTACTAATCCAGCCAAGTCATATAGTTTATTGTACTTGAATACAATGACCGAGTGAGTAAAGTGAGGTCAGTGATATATCCATTAGCACACGCTCCATATTTGGAATGAAAAAAGGACTGCGGGAGTATGGCACATTAGTACAAAATGAGCTTACACTTAACGGCCATCCATAAGCTAAATGATAGTACTTACACTAAAATATGCCAGTTGCGTGTAAGTATGTGGCTCATACTTCTAAGGAGAGATCTCTTTCAATGGTCTGAATTGGCTTTATATTATCTGCTCTCATGCTTCTATAACCGGGATAATTGTTTGGTTGACCATGAGAATTTTTTTTTACAAACGCACTGTAGTAATAAATGAAACATAGTTAATGTTTTGTCTCCCATAGAAACTCCATATGAAGGTCATAAATAACCAAATTGCATTTATGTAAGAAATTCAAGTTGAAATCAATCTTAGAATAGAAAATAAATGTCGTTAACAAATATAGGTGCATTTAAAATATGTATAAACATACATTGATCGGGGCTCAACGTCAACATATCATGTATCAGTGATCAGTGTATCAACCTAGATATAATGCGTAGATATATCAACGTGCAGAAGTCTGGCAATGTAAAAAGAAATGGAAAACAGGAGGAGGTATATACACTTGAAAGAACAAAAAAAGGGTATGCATGTATCTGAACCGTGTATAGGACGTCCATATGATCATGCCAAAAAATGGCCGTTCGATGCCAACCTGGTACACATGTGTAAAATAGCACATATCATTTGAGTTAATGAAGCTAAGCTATATTTTGGCTCTAAGAGCAGAGGCTGAGAGCAACATATCATGTGAACTATGTAGTAAGATGTTTCAGTTATGTTAAAAATATGTAAATCAATCTCCATAAGAACACGTGCATGACAATAGAGGGTAACTTTTGATGATATTAAGTGAGAATTGATATTTCTTGCAAGTTTACCTATGAATTTAATCTGATAATTACATTGTTGGTATGCAACTAAGGCAATTTGAGTACCACATCATTCCTCGAAGCATTTAGAAGTAATAGTACATGTAGAAATATAATATAAGTTACTCCCTCAGTCCGATGAAGAGTGTACATATAGAGATTTTAGGACAAATTATGAATTAGAGTAAACAAATGCATTGGAAATTAAGGTGCCAGCCATCATGTCTCTCATTTTTAATTATTCAACCCCAAATGAGCTAAGTGTATGTAGAAATTAAGGAGACCATGTGTAGAATGTTATTTGTCTTGATTACCGTGTGATGAGAGAGAAAAAATTTCTACTTTAAATTGCATTGAGAAGATAGTTGTTCTAGTAGAACCAATCATGCATATATATATCACATCAATGTCTCACAAATTAAACCACCATATTAATTAATTCACACATACAAATTAAACACATATTAATAATTCACAGATATATACAATTTCTCCTACATATGAAGGTTACCTTGAGCCAGTCTAATTGGTGCCTTGAACACGATGACAATTGAAAGTGGTTTTCATTGGGGCGGTAGCGGGTAATAGAATTCTCCATTCGGATTTATGACCTCGTCGAGCAAAAATCCCGCTATTTCCTCTTGAAGTGCTTCTACGCTCCGTTTCTATGAGCTTCTCCGCACCTCTTTGAACTGTTAAGAAGGAGATCAATATGCATGTGTATTAGTTGTGTGACTAGCTAGATATCGATAATGGTGTAAAATTGTGAATAGTGTTACGACAAGCGTACCCATTGCTGTCTTTGAGATCTGCTCCTTTCGGACGCCATCATGCGAATATTCTATAAACGCAGAATGCACACAGATCGATACCCTGCTTTGCTTGAGGCCTTTACGAGAATGGAATTTGATTAGATAAAAATTAATCAAGCATGATAATTAAAGAGATGGCAGCTAGCTAGCTAGCTAGCTAGTACTATAATTACTTACCTTGGGTGAAACCATTCAAGCTTTTGTTTCCATTAGCGGGCGTGATGCTGATGAATCTTGCCCAAGCCCTGCCCGCCGACAAAGAAAATGAATAAAGGGGTTATTAAATAGTTCATATCATGAAATGACGAACTAAATAGGTCGAGATATGTAGTTAATAATGATTGAAATTACCTGTTGACTATCCCATACAAGATGTTAAAGTCAGTTTTTTTTGAGACTAGTGAGTCCAGTACTTCAACTGTTCCGGCGTCAACTTTAATGATACACAAGACCCAGTGAAATCTGCATATGCACACACGTTTACATGTCTTAATTAAGCGGGCATATGTTAGCAAAAACATGTAGCTATAGCTAGTAGGCAAAAACAGAGAATTTGTAGTACAAGACAGTGTGACTCACCCAAAGTGGTAAGGAAGTAGTATATCTTCATTGTATTTGAGGCGCTTCAAGAACTCTAGCATGCTGTCCTCTACTTCCTTTGCATGATGTTCATTTATCGTCCATGTGAATTGATTAACGGTGTTTGGGTCAATGAACCCAATGCCATAGCATCCACCTTTTCTCATTTCATATATCTTCATGCTGCATAATACCACAGAAAAGAATATATATAGTGAGTATAATTACAGGTAATGATTGATCTCAAAGATCACTACAGCTAGCTTGAGACTTAAATTATAGAAAGAAATCACTTACAGACAATAGCAACTGACGATAGATTTGTCGAGTGCTTCCTTATTGTATAACTGAAACAGTTCTAAATACTCAACGGACCCAGCTTTCTCATGGTAGTAATGGTCCTCCTTGACATTCACCATGAGGGACACTCGATCTGAAATCTTGGTCATGTTCATGTACCATTGATGCAATTCATACATTCTCGTTGGGAGGTTCTTGACCTTGTCTGGCGCGACCAAAGGTTGGCCCTGTACATATTGCCGTTTTACTTCATCCTCTCTAAGCAAAGGCATGGGCTCGATCTCGAGGAGTTGTCCAACAGTGATGTTGAGAACTTCAGCCTGCATTATATGCTCCTCCGTTATTACCACATTGCTCACCTCGGGAACATGCACTGTTTGCCCACAATAATATTGGGGGCGCGTACTGTCACCTATTGTTGGCACAACAAGAGAGGGGATCGATTGCGCCGCCTGTTCTCCCAGCTGGGGAATGGTTTTCCCGCATTTTTTGGCAGCTGCTTCTTGTTTGCTCGATCCCGATGTAGACGTGCTCGCCTCCCTTTGTAGACGTGCTCGATTTAACTTCCTGATGTGGCGCTCATAGTCTATGTCAACAGGCTTGGCAGCTGGTGGTTGAGGCATACGAATGAAGTGGTCAATCGTTTCCTAAGGCACTTTCTCCCTTGGCGGCGGTGGCGGTTTCGGTGCAAAATGGGCTTCCACCTCGGCCTTCGATATGGCTGTGATTTCCTCCTCGGACTTGTCATAAGACCTCTGCGGAAGAGGCTTGAGCTTGGACCATATTTATACCGCTTGCCTCCACTGTACTTCCAGCTGTACTACCTCGACTTCGTCGGCCTCGCACTTGAGCTGGGGTGTCTCTGCGATTGCTGAGGTGGCGGAGATGGCTGACGGGACTGAGTTGGACGAGGAGGAGGAGTGGCTGAGGTTGTGCCGGACTTGGAGGAGGTGGGCGTCGACGCTGTGGCGGACTTGGAGGATTGTCGACACTTTGCGGACTTGGAGGAGGAGGATTGTCGACACTTTGCGGACTTGGAGGAGCGGAGTCTGCTGACTCGGTGGCGGACTTCGACGAGGACTCGGGTGACGCGGTGTGGGTGGCCTTGGAAAGATGATGCAATCCTTTTTCCATAGGATGATACGATGTTTGGCCTCTCCGAGAAAGCGCTCGCCGTCACCTCCAGCAATGTCAAGCTGTAGCCCCGAATATGGGTCCAGCACATCATCAACCACGACACGAGCATAGCCCGCTGTAATCGGGTTTCCATGGAAGGTTGCCTCGGGGGGATTCGTGAAAGCAGAGCCGTCCGCCACCTTCATGGATATGTTCTTCATTTTGTAGTGTAGCTCGCAGTTAGTGTTCTCCGTGATGTCATCCATGGGGTATCTACCCAGCATTGGGTCGTCCGGGACGGAACCCACGCTGCTTCTCGGCATGGATGGGCCGGTGCTATCCAATGCTGGATCATCCGCTAGCTGCTGCAGCTGTTGAGACCCCTTTGATGGGTAAGTGAGTCGATCTGCTCCTGCTGCCGCTGGAATTTGTTGCCAATTCCGCTTGACTTGCTTCTAGGCCTTGAAGGCGTTCATAGTCCCGCTTCCTCTGCTCCTCCTCCATCTTCCTCTTCTTCTCCTCCGCAATCTTCTTTCTCGCACGGGTTACGTAGTCGGTGTTCCATCTGAAAACCCTCATACCACGGAATAGCGCCCTTGCCTCGTGTTCTTCCAGGTGTTCAGGATTTCCCGAGGCACGCGTAAGCTCGTCGTTCTCTCTGTTGGGCTGGAACACCCCCGTTCGTGCCTCTTCTATTGCAACAAGTATCGCATCGTCGGCTCCATTCAGACTTGCCCTCGTCGAAACTTTTCCTGTCTCCCGGTCCAACTCCCCCCCATGCGCATAGAACCAAGTCCTGACTCTGGCGGGCCAGCTCTTAGTAACCGGAGTGACACCTGCATCCTCCATCACTTTCTCAGACTTATCCCACTTAGGCATTGCCACCGCATAGCCACCTGGCCCCAGCTTATGGAACTTATCCTTCTTTTCGGCATTCTTCTTGTTTATTCTCGACCGTTCCTTAGCTAATTCCGAATCCTTGAATTTCACGAAATCGGCCCAATGATCACGTTGGTTCTCCAGTGTTCCCTTGAATACTGGAGTCTTCCTTCCTCCATTGACGTACTTGTTCCATTCACCATTCTTGTAGTTCTTGAATGCATTCGCCATCATCTTAAGAGCAGCCTCTTTGACTTTCTCGCACATCCGCTTACGAGAAATGATCGGTAGGGTGAAATGTTCCATGAGAGTATCCCAAAGCAGATCTTTTGATTCTTGTCGACATAAGTAACATCTGGGCGTGGCTTTCTTTGGCGCCCTCCATTCTTGAAGTTTGATCGGGAGTTGGTCCTTCACAAGAACTCCGCACCGACGAACGAACTTGTTCGCAATCTTCTTAGGCGCTATTGGTTTGCCAGTACGATCGCATGCCTCGATATTGTACTTTACGCCCAGCTTCAACTTTTTGTTCGGGCCTCGTTTCGTCCTTTTTTCTGAAGATTTGCTCGATCCGGATGGCTGAAAGAACAAAGATCGATTCGTTAATATATCTTCAAGTCATTTAAAACATGTGATGATCACCAGATGCCTACTTATATAAATATATATATACCTCGTCGGTGTTTGTTGTTTTAGGATCATGTTCTTCGTCATCGTCATAATCATTCATGACTTCGTCGTGATCGAATATCATATCACCCTCTCCGGTGTTGTTTAGAAATTCGGAGCCGTCATAATCTTCTTCATTTTGATTATCATCTGCCCCGCGTATCATATCGAACATGGTCTGTTCTCCCTCTCTGTCGATATTGTCTGCCATAGCTTTTGTTTAACTAATCCAAAAGAAATATAAAACAATTTAGTATTCAAATCTCGAATAATAGATATAATCTCGAATACATCGTCCAGAATAATAGATATAATCTCGAATACATCGTCCAGAATAATAGATATAATCTCGAATACATCGTCCAGAATAATAGATATAATCTCGAATACATCGTCCAGAATAATAGATATAATCTCGAATACATCGTCCAGAATAATAGATATAATCTCGGATACATCGTCTGGCTCCGAAGAATATTAGCTAATAAAGATCGAATACTACAGAAGAATCTAGGACACTCGCGGTTCCTCCGCCGCGGGCAGTGGACACCCAAAGAGAAGGAACCCTCACAGGATCATAGCTGAAGTGAGATCCCCGAAGATACTGCCACGTATTGGAGAACCTGCCGCCCTCTAACGCAACCATGTAGCGATGGACGTGCTCGTCCTCCTCCCTGACACGGCGACGTACCACCTCCGGCGGGCCGGTCCCTCCACACCAAACTGGCCCCGCGAACGCCACCAAGCGAGATCGGGGTCGACGATCGGACCCATGGTCGGGTTCCTCGTCAGCGGCGCGCCCTCCAAGCAGCACCTCCGGTGCCAGCCGGCGGAGCCAGTCCGGACATGGGTCGGCTGGGCGTCGTCATGACGGGTCGACGGCGAGGATGCGGGCGGGCATCGTCAAGAACAAATACTAGCTATATGCCCATAAAAAGTAACATTTTTTAATGATTGGATTTTGATAACTAAAATTTCTAACATTTCTATATATATAACTAACATTTCTATAACATTTCTAACAATGCTATATATAACTAACATTTCTATAACATTTCTAATATTTTAGAACTAAAAACAGAAAAAATTATAACATTTCTATATATATAACTAACATTTTTATAACTATTTCTATAACTAAAAACAGAAAAATTTCTAACAATTCTAACTTTTTATAACTATATATTTCTATAACTAAAAACAGAAAAATTTCTACAATTTCAAACATTTCTAACAAATCTAACAATTCTAACATTTCTAACTATTTCTAAAAACAGAAAAATTTCTACAATTTCAAACATTTCTAACAAATCTAACAATTTCAAACATTTCTAACAATTCTAACAATTCTAACAATGTATGTGTGTGTGTGCTTGTGCGCACACGGCCGGCTAGGCGAGAGGCGAGGCGGCAGGCATGACGAGGGCAGGCGACGCGACGGCTTGGCGGCGGCAACGGGCGGCGGCGACGAGGGACGGGACGTCTGGGCGGGCGGCGAAGCGGCGGCGAGGCGGCGGCGACGACGGGACGGGCGGCGGCAGACGGGGCGGGCGGCAGCGGCGGCGACGACGACGGGCGGCGGCGGGGCGGCGACGACGGGTCGGGCGGCGGCGGGGCGGCGACGGTGCAGAGGAGAAGAAGCAGAGGAGATGAGAAAGCGGCGAAATTTTGAAGTGTTTAGTTATATAAAGCACCTTTAGTACGGTTGGTGCCACCAACCGTACTAAAGGTCTGTTTTGGCCAGGCCAAGCGGCGGGAAGCGACCCCCTTTAGTACCGGTTCGTGGCACAAACCGGTACTAAAGGCCCCCTTTAGTACCGGTTTGTGCCACGACCGGTACAAAAAGTCTTATTTGCGCCGGTCTTGGTCTTGGCAAGTTTAGTCCCACCTCGCTAGTCGAGGGCTATCGCCTGAGTTTATAAGCCCCAGTGCGGTAGCTCTCTCGAGCTCCTCTCCTATTCAGGCCTACTGGGCCTACGTGTCCTCCTCGCCTTGTGGGCCTACTGGGCCTTCGCGGGCCTGCATCCTGGCCCAATGAAAGGTTGTATCGCTGGTCGTATGCAGGCCGCTTTGGCCCAGTAGGCGGGCTTTTTTTGCTTTATTTTTTTTGCTTTATTTTTTTTGTTTTATTTATTTTTGAGTTGTTTTTGGTGTATTTAGAGTTTCTTTGTGAATATTTTTGCTTTAGGTACAAAAAATTACAAACTTTCTCTTAGTGCTGGTAGATTTCAAATTTGAATAGTTTAAATTTTGAATTATTTGAAATTTGTGTGAATCACTAGTTTGTGAATAACTTAACTTTGAAAAAAGTTTTTCCAGTGATTCTTTTTTCTTATATTCAATATTAGTGTGTTTTATCATTATAATCAATTTAGTAATGCTTAGGTTATTTAAAAATGAAATGCCTTTGTAACAGTTCAGTTTTAAATGGAAACCACGATACTTGAAAGAGATTGTCCATTTTGTACGAAGTGCATCCAGTTTTTGTCGTAACCCTCTCTACTTTCTTGCACATGCTATTTATATGAAATTATGATACCATGCCAACTTTCAACCTTTTACGAGTTCATTTGAATTGCTTTTCAATTTCAGGGTCATTTAGTTGGAAAAAAATCAGTAAATGCATGAAAAGAATTTGTTTGCACATAAAATTTCTTGGCGTTTCAAATGCCAAAACACATAACAACCCTAACTATTACAGACATTCCCTCCTGGGTGTGAAACACAGAAGAAAGTGATGATAGTGAAGCCGATCACATCCCGGATCTTTGGGTGTGAAACTTTTTCTTCAGCGTGTGTCCCTTTGCGCCGTAACCATGGAAAATCTTCATCATTTAACGGGATGCTCGGGTCAATATTCACTGTGAATGGAGCAATTTCATCAAACTTTTCATAATCTTGACTTGTCCGTCTTGTCATCCACTCCCACGATGTTTCTCTTCCCGTAAAGAACTATGTGCGCTTTGGCTCATCGTACGATGCATTCGCTTCCTTATCTTTTCTTTTTCTTGGCTTGGTAGACATGTCCTTCACATAGAAAACCTGTGCCACATCATTGGCTAGGACGAATGGTTCGCTGCGCACGCAAGATTGTTGAGATCCTTTGTTGTCATTCCGTCTGCGGGTCTTCCGTTACCCGCCTCGTGTCATATTGACCCATTTGCACGAAACAAAGGGACCTTTAAACCACGTCGATAGTCAAGTTCCCATATGTCCTGTATATAACCATAATATGTTTCCTTTCCGTCTTGGTTTACGCATCAAAGCGGACACCACTATTTTGGTTGGTGCTCTTCTTATCTTGGGCAATCGTGTAAAATGTATTACCATTTATCTCGTACCCTTTGAAAGTCATTATATTGAAGATGGTAGCGGGATAGCAAGTACAGGTCATCTTCAATAGAGGTGGCATGCATGGTGCGTTTACGCAACCAGTTGGCGAAACTCTGGTTTGTTCACGTGTAATCCACTCATCGAGACCGCTCCGGGTGTTTGGAGCATAGCAAATTCTTGTGTTCATCCATATACGGAGCCACCAAGGTGGAATTCTGTAGAAGCTGTGTAGTGTGCTTGGTGAGAGAATGTCCGTCCATACATATTATTTGTTCCCCTCCTAGCGTGCCTTTTCCATCGATCGCCCTTATGCCGCGATTCAGAACACCAATCGGCTTAAGGTCAGGAATAAAGTCAATACAAAACTCAATGACCTCCTCATTTTGATGGCCCTTGGAGATGCTTCCTTCTGGCCTAGCACGGTTATGAACATATTTCTTTAAGACTCCCATGAACCTTTCAAAGGGGAACATATTGTGTAGAAATACAGGACCCAAAACGTTAATCTCTTCGCATAGGTGAACTAGGACGTGCGTCATGATGTTGAAGAAGGATGGTGGGAACACCAACTCGAAACTGACAAGACATTGCACCAAATCATTACGTAACCTTGATATGATTTCGGATCGATTACCTTCTGAGAGATTGCATTGAGAAATGCACATAGCTTCACAATGGCTAATCGAACATTTTCCGGTAGAAGCCCCCTCAATGCAACCGGAAGCAGTTGCGTCATAATCACGTGGCAGTCATGAGACTTTAGGTTCTGGAACTTTTTCTCTGCCATGTTTATTATTCCCTTTATATTCGACGAAGCCGACGGTACCTTAATCTCGAGCAGGCATTCAAAGAAGATTTCCTTCTCTTCTTTGGTAGGCGTAGCTTGCATGACCACGATGTATGCCATCTTCTCCGTGCATCGTTGCTGGTCCTCCGTGCCTCGGTGTATCTTTTGTCTTCCCATACACGCCCAAGAAGCCAAGCAGGTCACGCAAAGATTCTTCGTGGCGTGCATCACGTCGATTGCGGAGCGGACCTCTAGGTCTTTCCAATATGGCAGGTCCCAAAATATAGATTTCTTCTTCCACATGGGTGCGCGTCCGTCGCGTCCTTCGAACAGGTTGTCCGCGGGACCCTTTCCAAATATCACCTTCAAATCCTTGACCATATCATGTACATCAATACCAAGACGATGGCGAGGCTTCGTCCGTGATCCGCCTCACCTTTGAAATGCTTGCCTTTCTTTCTTACGGGATGCCTGCTCGGAAGAAATCGGCGATGTCCTGTACACATTCTTCTTACAACTATTCAAATATATCTCGTCGGTATCATCCAAACAGGCGTGCATCTGCGGTATCCCTTGTTTGTGCGTCACGAAGGTTCTTGAGAGCAGGCCAATCATTGATGGTCACGAACAGCAACGCCTTTGAGGTCAAATTCTTCCCCATGTGCTCATCCCACGCACGCGTACCTGTTCCATTCCACAGCTGTAAGAGTTCTTCAACTAATGGCCTTAGGTACACATCAATGTCGTTGCCGGGTTGCTTAGGGCCTTGGATGAGCACTGGCATCATAATGAACTTCCGCTTCATGCACAACCAAGGAGGAAGGTTATACAAACATAGAGTCACAGGCCAGGTGCTATGGTTGCTGCTCTGCTCCCCAAAAGGATTAATGCCATCTGCGCTTAGACCAAACCATACGCTCCTCACGTCATCTGCAAACTCCTTCCCGTACTTTCTTTCGATTTTTCTCCACTGCGACCCGTCAGCGGGTACTCTCAACTTTCCGTCTTTCTTACGGTCTTCTCTGTGCCATCTCATCGCCTTGGCATGCTCTTTGTTTTGGAACAAACGTTTCAACCGTGGTATTATAGGAGAATACCACATCACCTTGGCAGGAATCTTCTTCTGGGCGCCGCCCTCGACATCACCAGGCTCATCGCGGCTGATCTTATAGCGCAATGCACCACATACCGGGCAAGCGTTCAAATCCTCGTACTCACCGCGGTACAGGATGCAATCATTAGGGCATGCATGTATCTTTTGCACCTCTAACCCTAGAGGGCAGACAGCCTTCTTTGCTTCGTACGTACTCTCGGGCAATTCGTTGTCCTTTGGAAGCATATCCTTTATCATTACCAGCAACTTTCCAAATCCCTTGTCAGATACACCATTCTCTGCCTTCCATTGCAGCAATTCGATGTGGTGCCCAGCTTTTCTTGTCACCTACGCAATTCGGGTACAACAATTTTTTGTGATCCTCTAACATGCACTGCAACTTCTTCTTCTCCAAATCACTTGCGCAGTTTCTCTTTGCATCGGCAATGGCCCGACCTAGATCATCAACGGGCTCATCTGATGCCTCTTCTTTAGCTTCTTCCCGCATTGCCAGCTCAGCTTCTTCCCGCATTACCGGCTCAGCTTCTTCCCCCATTGTTGTATCATCGTATTCAGGGAACCCATGGCCAGGATAGCTGTCGTCGTCCTCTTCTTCTTCATTGTCTTCCATCATAACCCCTCTTTCTCCGTGCTTGGTCCAAACATTATAGTGGGGCATGAAACCGGACTCAAACAGGTGGACGTGAATGGTTCTTGACATAGAGTAATTGTGACCATTCTTACAGACACCACATGGACAAGGCATAAAACCATCTGCCCGCTTGTTTGCCTCGGCCATAAGCAAGAGAAAAGTATGCACGCCCTCAACGAACTGGGGTGAGCATCGGTCATCGTACATCCATTGCCGGCTCATCTTCATTACACAACACCGAATAGACCAAATTAATACAAGTTCATACATAAAGTTCATATAACACTTAAATGCAACAAACAAATAACTCTCTAGCTAAAGCATTTAAATGCAACAACAAATGCGATCAAGATCGTAACTAAGGTAACAATTGATCCAACAGCATAATGATACCAAGCCTCACTATCGATGGCATATTTTCTAATCTTTCTATTCTTCAAGCGCATTTTCTCCATCTTGATCTTGTGATCATCGGCGACATCGGCAACATGCAACTCAATTCCATCTTCTCCCCTCAATTCTTTTCAATTTTTCTTTCAAGTACTCGTTTTCTCTTTCAACTAAATTTAACCTCTCGACAATAGGGTCGGTTGGAATTTCCGGTTCACATACCTCCTAGATAAAAATATCTATGTCAACTTGATGGGCATAATTTGTCATAAACACGAAATGCAACTAATAGTTTTAAAGAGAATATACCACATCCGAATCATAACAAGGACGAGGGCCGACGGGGACGGATATCAAAACCATGGCACTATGTATAACAAACAACGTACGGGTAAGATAATTATTACATGATTAACTATATATCCAAATCACACAAACATCAATTTTTATATAAAATTACATGAACAAGAGGCTCACCACAAGGTGGTGCCGGTGATGGGACAGTGTGAGGCGATCGGCGGTGGTTTCGACGGAGATTTAGAAGGCACTAAGTAAACCACACCTACATATGCAAACTAAGTGTTATTTTTGACCTCAAATTGCATATAAATCAAATATTAGCACATATATATATTTCCTCCCAAATTACTAAACTCACAAATTAGTAACTATATAAAGCATTGCAAGAGCTAATCTAGCAATGAGAGATGAAAGGACAAAGTTTCTAACCTTTGTGATCATTTGAATGGATGGGGGCCTTCAAATCTTGACAAATTTTGGGCAAAATGTGTGATGAGCTCGAGAGGAAGAGGGGAAGAACAGAGAGGAGAGGGGAAAGGGGAAGAACAGAGCGAGCTCGGGTGGACGAAGGGTTTATGTAGGACGACCTTTAGTACCGGTTCGTGCCAAGAACCGGTACTAAAGGTGCTGGAGGGGGCCTAGACTGACAACATCCTGCCACCACTCTCATTAGTACCGGTTCGTGGCACAAACCGGTGCTAAAGGTTAGCCACGAACCAGTACTAATGAGAGCGGCCCGGCTAGCCGTTGGAACCGGCACTAATGTATACATTAGTGCCGGCTCTAATACAAACCGGCACTAATGTGCTTCACACTTGACCCTTTTTCTACTAGTGCGACAAGAAGGTTGAGATTGCGGTTGAGAAGAAATCATCTCAGACAGTCGCAACAGCGGTAGCTGCCGCAAAACAGGCGATTGCAGATCTATCTACTTCCTTGATTGATGACTTGTATCGCTATTTTCGAGATTGATGACGAGAGACCACTTTGTGTTGGATGATGATTATGATGATGACATGATTTGATGAGACTAATTGTATGTATATGCTATGATTACATTTGTATGTGGATGATATGCTAAAGATTATTGTATAAAGCCTATTCAAATACAAAACAAATAAAAAACAAATATGCAGGAAAAAAACTAATAAAACTAGTAGTAGCAAGGGGGGGAAATTTAGCAGTAGCGCCGACTTACCAGTAGCGCTTCCTGCTGAAAAGCGCTGCAGATAATATCAGTAGCGCCCTTTTTCAAAGAGCGCTACAGCTATTCATCAGTAGCAGTAGCGTGGGTCAACAGGCGCTACTGTTATATGTTAGCTGTAGCGCCTTATTAGTAGCGCCGGTACCCGCGCTACTGAGAGGGCCAAAACCCGCGCTGCTGCTAGGCTTTTCCCTAGTAGTGATAGCTCGGTTTTAAATAAACTTTATATGTAAATGGGGTAGAAAAATGCATAGATTAACTTGTTGTACTTTATTTTCCTGTTTAACAACATTAAAATATGGTTTAGGGTAGAACAGTACCAATTTTGAAATATGCATGTGGATTTTCTGGAATTGTTGTTTGTTGTTCCGGCCTCATTTAAACTTGCCTAGATAGGTAGTTTTCATATACTTCACCCCTTGCCATGTTTAATAACATTTAACATTGTTGGGTACAAAACCGAGAGAGAACTAAATATGTCAATGTGGTGTTTTTTCAATATGCAACTCGTTGCATATTGAGCTCCACTTAACTTGTAGTATGGTTTGTTGCACTTTGACATGCCATGCCTCATTAAACCGGACATGCATCATACTTGATTGTGCATCATGCCATGTTTATGCTTGTGTGTTTACCATGGTGTTTGCTTCTTTCCGGTTGTGCTCCTTCTCGTTAGTTCCTGTTTCGTTGCGATCGTGAGGATTCATTCGTCTACGCTTGGTTCGTCTTCGTGGCTTCATCTTCTTCATGGACTCGTTCTTCTTCCTAGCGGGATTTCAGGCAAGATGACCGTCACCTTGGATCTCATTACTATCATTGCTATGCTAGTTGCTTCATTCTACCGCTATGCTGCGTTACCTACCACTTGCTTATCAAGCCTCCCAAATTGCCATGAACCTCTAACCTTTGTCACCCTTCCTAGCAAACCGTTGTTTGGCTATGTTACCGCTTTTGCTCAGCCCCTCTTATAGAGCTGCTAGTTGCAGGTGAAGATGAAGATTGCTCCATGTTGGATTGTGTTTATGTTGGAATATCACAATATCTCTTATATTATTAATGCATCTATATACTTGGTAAAGAGTGGAAGGCTCGGCCTTATTCCTGGTGTTTTGTTCCACTGTTGCCGCCCTAGTTTCCATCATATCGGTATTATGTTCCCGGATTTTGTGTCCCTAACGCGGTTGGGTGATTTATGGGACCCCCTTGATAGTTCTCTTTGAATAAAACTCTTCCAGCAAGGCCCAACATTGGTTTTACCATTTTCCTCACCTAGCCTTTTTCCCTTGGGTTTACGGAGCCCAAGGGTCATCTTTATTCCCCCCCACCGGGGCCAGTGCTCCTCCGATTGTTGGTCCAAACTAGAGCACCATGCGGGACCGTCCCATGGCAACTTGGGTTACGTTGGTACCTGTACGCTTCGCTTATCCGGTGTGCCCTGAGAACGAGATATGTGCAGCTCCTTTCGGGATTTGTCGGCACATCGGGCGGCTTTGCTGGTCTTGTTTTACCATTGTCGAAATGTCTTGTAAACCGGGATTCCGAGACTGATCGGGTCTTCCTGGGAGAAGGAATATCCTTCGTTGACCGTGAGAGCTTGTGATGGGCTAAGTTGGGACATCCCTACAGGGTATAAACTTTCGAGAGCCGTGCCCGCGGTTATGTGGCAGATGGGAATTTGTTAATGTCCGGTTGTAGATAACTTGACACTTGACTTAATTAAAATGCATCAACCGTGTGTGTAACCGTGATTGTCTCTTTTCGGGGTTGTTCGAGAGGAGAACACGGTTTCTGGGTTATGTTTGACGTAAGTAGGAGTTCAGGATCACTTCTTCATCATTACTAGTTGACGATCACTTGCTAAGCTCCCCTTCTCACTCTTGTTTTCGTAAGATAGCCACCATACTTTGCTTAGCCGCTGCTGCAACCTCACCACTTTACCCCTTCCTTACCCCTTTAAGCTTTGCTAGTCTTGATACCCATGGTTATGGGATTACCGAGTCCTCGTGGCTCACAGATTACTACAACACCATTTGCAGGTACATGTTTTGCGATGATCATGACGTGAGAGCGATGTTTACTTGTTTTAGAGTTCTTCTTCTGCTTCTTCTTCGATCAAGGGATAGGTTCCAGGTCGGCAACCTGGGCTAGTAGGGTGGATGTCGGTTGAGTTCCTGTTTGTGTTTCATCCGTAGTCGGATGTTGATCTTGTGTATGATGTATTGATGTATTCTTGCGGCATTTGTATGCCTTGTATGTATCCCCATCTATTATGTAGTGTTGATGTAATGATATCCACCTTGCAAAAGCGTCTCCAAGATGCGCTTCTATCCTTGGTGGGACCTTCTAGTTCCTTTAGGATAGGGTTGCATCTTGGGCGTGACAAGTTGGCATCAGAGCCTCGACCGACCATAGGAGCCCCCTTGATTGTTGGCCGTTGTTGAGTCTAGAAAAAAACTATTGTGAGACTTAGGATTATATATATCGAAGAGTAGGATTCTTTTTACTCCTCAGCCCCCTTCGCCGCTCTGGTGAGGAGTCTCGACGTAGATGTTTTGTCTTTCCTCTCCTCAATTTTCACAATTTTTTTTAGGATCACGCGGGTATCTTGGGATCGTTTCGATATTCTTGTGACGAGAACATTGTTCTTGGTGCCTCCTGACATTTAGGGGTTGTGGCAGTGTCCCGGGGAGTTGAGCTCCGAGGTGTTGTCATCACAATTTTATCGTTGCAGTTCTGGAATACCTGAGTTTTGCCGACATCGAAAATCTCTTTTATGCAGTTGTTGGTGAGGTACATGATATCTGGAATACCTGAGTATTGCCATAGCTCGTATAACGGATGCTTTTCGAAGGTTGAGGTACATGATATCTGGAGTTTTCTTGGTTATGTGTTGACGGATGGATACAGCTAGATCTAGGGATTGTTAGTTTTGGTGAGATATATTGCTTCCCCTGTATCCCCAACACCAGATTGCATAACCAGAAAGTTTCGGGAGTTTATAGGTGGGAATTCTAGTAGCTCCTAGAATGTTTTTCCGACAGATGCATGATATGGGATTGGGTATATCTCTATCATATGTATTTGCTCCAGCTTATCCTGCAAGCCAAATCCTTTGTTTTGTTTTATTTGTGGTATTCGAGTTGCTTCGAAGTCAAATATTGAATCCATACCTTTCCTAAACGGTGTTCTCATATTGCTATGTGAATACTAATCCTTCTTGACCATCAACGTCATCATGTTAATTCTTTTCCAACAGGCGTGCTTCTCTTCAAGTGGATCCGATCATTTCAACATTTGTGAGATCAATTCTAAGTTTTCTCAACGGTATCCTTTTCATCCGTCCCCAAGTTGCCTTTGTTTTCCCGCCCTCCCACCCTTTTTCTTCAAGGACTCAGATTTCTTAATCATGTATCCTTTTATTTGTGGGGAGTCTTTTCATTCTTTTCTTTCAATGTTCTTATCCGGTGATTTCCCATGAAGATGCTCAACAGTTTCAAGTTCATCATCCTTCATTGTTGTTTCTTCTCTAGTGGATCCAATTCAAGCTTTCGATATTCATCATATTCCTTTCCTCGTTTCTAATGCTTTCTCATGCCGATGAACCTCTTAATCATTCACTTCTTCCTATTCATTTGTTCAAGAGTGCTGAAAATATCTCGCAAGACTTGTGTTTCCATTCTCAATCCGTTCAAGATATTTCAAGGTTTTTATCCCATTCAAGCCATTTAATTCAACTGGTGCAACCTCTCTTTAAAATTGTTCAACGTTGTTTTCTTTTGAGTGGGCCCTAACCCACAGGTCTTTTCCCAGGATCTTACCTGAATCTTCTAATTATCCTGAAGTTATTCTCAAATTCTTTTCAAGTGTGACGTAAGAACGGATCCCATCAGTCACATGCCTTCTCCAAGATCGCTTTCAAATTCTTTTCATTGCTGTTCAACCTTTGCGGTTTTCATTCTCCCGGAGTATCTCAACAAATTTTGGTGGTGTTTTCCGTCATCATTTGAAGACCGAAGAAGAGTTCCTATTAAATCCTTACCCGTTCTTCCAAAGATGCGTAGTTCAAGCTTGATGCCATCCTCTCGTACTTGTTTTCGATTGTGAGAATTCTTTTCACCCATTTGGAAAATTTCATGAGTTGTTTCCATTTCTTTCCTCTGAAGGCCATCATGTCATAATTCTTCATTCTCAGCGTGTAGCTATCGTTCTCCAAATCTTATCGGTGCATCGTTCAAATATCCTCTAATCAATTCATGATCTCTTCATTCTCATGTATCTAAATCCCCTCAAGTGTCTTCATTCATTTTCCAATTCTTCCCGGTGAATTGTGCCCTTGCTACTCTCTTTTCCAATTTTTACGGTGTTTCGTTCAAGATTTCACTTCCTTTGTTATCTTGTCAATTCATTCGTTCTTTCCAAATCCCACCGGTGGTTCCATCAATACCTTCTCAAGTTTGCGCTATCTCAATCCTTAATCCCTCAAGAAGAATAAGTAGTATGCCTTCTCAAGTTTGCGCTAACTCTATCCTTAATCCATCAAGAAAAATAAGTAGTATGCCAAATCCGTTGCTTGTCATCAATTTAAATTGCTGAAGGATACGCATAACGTAATTCTTATTATTGTTTCATCCAAGTGATCTAGTTTCTTCTTTCCAGAGTTATTCATCATGTCACATTTCTCGGTTCGAGATGCTTCATCTTTTCTTTTCCGGAGTTCCAAGTTTTCCGCATTATCGTCGCGAAGCTCCATCTAAATCATTGCAAGGCTTCACCTTATGTTTTCAACTTCTCTTTCTTTATCATCCTTTTATTACCAGAGTTCTTCATGGAGGCTCTACATGGTGGTTCGACAAGGATTCCTTTCATTCTTCATTTGTTCTTCAAGACTTCTCTCAAGGTGATGATCCGCCAAGCTATACTCAAAAATTAAACATAGTGCTCAACACATGTTTTGTTTTGAGGCATTCAAGCATTCTTCATCTTGCATTCCAAAGTGCAATTCTCCTACCTTATCTTTTGATATGGTGTTATGTCATTCTTGATAATTTCCCTTCAAGTTTTATGATTCACATGTTGTCAAGAATGAGGTATTTTAAATCCATCAACCACTTCGTGGAGTTATCTTGGTATAGATTTCACCTAAAGCCTTCCCTAAGGAATGTTGCTATTGTGGTGCTTATCTAAGATCCAAGTTTCCTCCTATCCTCTCGATGAAAGAAGTTTTCATCTCTTCGTTGCACTCAAGCAATCAATTGTTTTTCGTTAGTAGCCGGTTGTCACCTCATAATTTTGAGTTGTCTTCCATAAGCCCACTACCAGCTTATTCTTTTCGTTGTTGGTTTTCTAACAACTCCGTTATAACCTTCTTGGAAGGGTGCTTTCCAAGCTCATTTGTGGCAGAAGTTGGCATTTTCTACTCCATTCTGCTACTTCAATGATCCATCTTCTATTCTTTCTTCCGGAGGCATTGTGATGTTGCTATTTTCACTCATCATCTTGAATTGTGAGGATCGTGTTCTTTTCGTGCTTATCCATTTAACAGGAGTGTCGTGTCCTCTTTTCAAGTTCTTTTCTTCTTATCAAGTCTTGCATCTCTTTTCAACCGGAGTGTTGTTCGAATTCGTTTCTTCCTTGTTCCTTGTTTATCTCGTTTCAACCAGAGTGGTTCCAATTCCTTCTTGTCCATTGTACTCGTCATTCATAGCTTTGCAACCTCCAAGGTTCACATGGTGTTCCTTCTTTCTATTTTCTACCGCAGTGCTCTCAATTGTGTTCAACTCCGTTGTGTTCTTTCTTTCAACTTTTCAACCTCTAAAGGTTCTTTGGTTTCACTCATTTGTCGAAGAAGCAACTTAGTTTTACCTCTTCTCTTCCTCTTCCATTTCTCCCCGGTGCCATCCTAGATCTCGGGACGAGATCCTCTTGTAGTGGAGTGTTGTAACGCCCCGGATGTAACTTTCCATAATTGTAACTCCAACTCTTGCCATTTTCGGCCATGTGTTATATTATTTCCTTCGTGGTTGGGTTTTTGTCTTTCGTGTTGCATTTTGTTCTTGTCATGCATCTCATCTCATAGCATCATGCGCATTGCATATGCATGTTTTCATAAAGCTTGCACCCGTTCGTAGTTGCCGCGTTTCCCTTGCCTCCTTTGACCGTTCTGAGACCAACCGGGTTTTTCGAGTCCCTCTTGTCTGACCACCTAACCTCTCTGCACAACCACCAACCACCTCCGCAATCTAGTCCAAAAACCTTCTCCCGGACCCGACCCGGGCTGTCATGACCAATGGGTCCGGATCATCTCCAAACATCTATAAAACATCTCCGTTTTCTTATTTGAACTCCCTAGCCTATATATTTCTCGACCATTCGATTACGATCGTAGGGACGAGATAGCCCCTACCCAAAAATCCAGCCTATATAAACTGACTCAACCCTAAATTTGAGGAGAGTTGTCCCATCCTCCTAGCCGCCGCCGCCACTCCTCCTGTCTCGTCTTCCTCGGGATCCTCCAAGATCCCCTTCTCACCCAACCAGCGCTCGAGGCCTCCCCTCAATCCACCCGATCTAGCCCCGCAGGCAACCAACCCGCCATCGCCACCACCTCCTCGACCCCGGTTCCCCTCCGACTACTAGCGCCACCGAGCCTCTGCCTCCCCTGCCTCCTGGACAAGTCCAGCCTCCCGCAACTCCTTCGTCCCTGACAGTGGCCGCGCCACCGGTCGGTGCCAGCAAACCCATCAGATGATTCGCCGTCGGCCTCCTTTTCCTCTCCCCTGTTTTCCTCTCCTACGTCCTCTAAACTCTCTCCCTCCCTCGTTCGTTTTTCTCCTCTGCCAGGAAACGAACGGGGTTCGCCCCTGCTGCCATGGTCGCCGGTGCAAGGTTCTGCACCGCCTCCTCCCGATCGTCACCTCATTACCTCTTGGCACGCACGCCTCCCTCCGGCCGTCGACTGCGTGGAGCTCGCCAGTGCAGCCTCCCGCCAAGTTGTCCCGCTCATCGCGCCATGGATTTTGCATCGACCTCGATGTTCGCTGCCTTGCCGCCCTTGCAAGCATGGCCTCGCCTTCGCGCCTCCGACGACCGGCCTCGTCATCGCCGGCAACCCCAGGCAGGCTCCGTCACGCCCCTGCCATCTCCCTCGCCATCTCTTTCTTCTTCCCTTCCCCGTTTTCTTCTCTGAATTCCCTCTGTCTTCGTCCTTCAGACAATAGCCGGCGTTGTGGACGCCAACCGCCAAGCCGTCGCCTTCCACCGCCGCCCTGGCGTCGGACCCAGCCGGTTCCCATGGTCCCTCGCCCCGCCGTGTCCCTCTGCTGCTCTACTGCTTCACGCCGCTGCCTTCCCTGCGTCCAGAGGAGGACGAACGCCTCCGCGCCCTGCTTCTCGTTCTGTAAAAAGAACGAGCAACTGCGCCCATTGACCTGATCTCGTGGGCCTCGTCCCTGCCCAGCAGCCTCCAAGCCCAGCACCTCCACCGACTCGGGCCTTGGGCCTTGGTGAGCGCCCAACCACCCACTGTTTCAGCCCAGTACCTTTGTTTTCCTGCCTACGATTTTAGCTATTTATCCAGAGTTTACTGTTTTGCAGAAAAACCCTCAATGTTCATGCACATAATAACTCATGAACCGTGCATCGAATTAAAATGTTTCAAACATGTAAAATGCTTAGAATTTTGTCTAGTTTCATAATCTGCTGCTTTCATCCATGTTTAAAATGTTTAAAATGTTTTTTGTTTAAATTTGCTCAAATGCCATGTTAAAATGATTTATTTCATAACTAAATAACCGTAGCTCGGTTTTAAATAAACTTTATATGTAAATGGGGTATAAAAATGCATAGATTAACTTGTTGCACTTTATTTTCCTGTTTAACAACATTAAAATATGGTTTAGGGCAGAACAGTACCAATTTGAAGTATGCATGTGGGGATTTTTCAGAATTGTTGTTTGTTGTTCCGGCCTCATTTAAACTTGACTAGATAGGTAGTTTTCATATGCTTCACCCCTTGCCATGTTTAATAACATTTAATATTGTTGGGTACAAAACCAAGAGAGAACTAAATATGTCAATGTGGTGTTTTGTCAATATGCAACTCGTTGCATATTGAGCTCCACTTAACTTGTAGTATGGTTTGTTGCACTTTGACATGCCATGCCTCATTAAACCGGACATGCATCATACTTGATTGTGCATCATGCCATGCCTATGCTTGTGTGTTTACCATGGTGTTTGCTTCTTTCAGGTTGTGCTCCTTGTCGTTATTTCCTATTTCGTTGCGATCGTGAGGATTCGTTCGTCTACGCTTGGTTCGTCTTCGTGGCTTCATCTTCTTCATGGACTCGTTCTTCTTCCTAGCGGGATTTCAGGCAAGATGACCGTCACCTTGGATCTCATTACTATCATTGCTATGCTAGTTGCTTCGTTCTACCGCTATGCTGCGTTACCTACCACTTGCTTATCAAGCCTCCCAAATTGCCATGAACCTCTAACCTTTGTCACCCTTCCTAGCAAACCGTTGTTTGGCTATGTTACCGCTTTTGCTCAGCCCCTCTTATAGAGTTGCTAGTTGCAGGTGAAGATGAAGATTGCTCCATGTTGGATTATGTTTATGTTGGGATATCACAATATCTTTTATATTATTAATGCATCTATATACTTGGTAAAGAGTGGAAGGCTCGGCTTATGTCTGGTGTTTTGTTCCACTCTTGCCGCCCTAGTTTCCGTCATATCGGTATTATGTTCTCGGATTTTGCGTCCCTAACGCGGTTGGGTGATTTATGGGACCCCCTTGACAGTTCGCTTTGAATAAAACTCTTCCAGCAAGGCCCAACATTGCTTTTACCATTTGCCTCACCTAGCCTTTTTCCCTTGGGTTTCCGGAGCCCAAGGGTCATCTTTATTTACCCCCCCCCCCGGGCCAGTGCTCCTCCGAGTGTTGGTCCAAACTAGAGCACTGTGCGGGACCGTCCCTTGGCAACTTGGGTTACATTGGTACATGTACGCTTCGCTTATCCGGTGTGCCCTGAGAACGAGATATGTGCAGCTCCTATCGGGATTTGTCGGCACATCGGGCGGCTTTGCTGGACTTGTTTTACCATTGTCGAAATGTCTTCTAAACCGGTATTCCGAGACTAATCAGGTCTTCCTGGGAGAAGGAATATCCTTCGTTGACCGTGAGAGCTTGTGATGGGCTAAGTTGGGACACCCCTGCAAGGTATAATCTTTCGAGAGCCGTGCCCGCGGTTATGTGGCAGATGGGAATTTGTTAATGTCCGGTTGTAGATAACTTGACACTTGACTTAATTAAAACGCATCAAGCGTGTGCGTAACCGTGATTGTCTCTTTTCGGGGTTGTTCGAGAGGAGAACACTGTTTCTGTGTTATGTTTGACGTAAGTAGGAGTTCAGGATCACTTCTTGATCATTACTAGTTGACGACCGCTTGCTAATCTCCTCTTCTCGCTCTTGTTTTCGTAAGCTAGCCACCATACTTTGCTTAGCCGCTGCTGCAACCTCGCCACTTTACCCCTTCCTTACCCCTTTAAGCTTTGCTAGTCTTGATACCCATGGTTATGGGATTGCTGAGTCCTCGTGGCTCACAAATTACTACAACACGAGTTGCAGGTACAGGTTTTGCAATGATCATGACGCAAGAGCGATGTTTACTTGTTTTAGAGTTCTTCTTCTGCTTCTTCTTCGATCAAGGGATAGGTTCCAGGTTGGCAGCCTGGGCTAGCAGGGTGGATGTTGTTTGAGTTCCTGTTTGTGTTTCATCCGTAGTCGGATGTTGATCTTGTGTATGATGTATTGATGTATTCTTGCGGCATTTGTATGCCTTGTATGTATCCCCATCTATTATGTAATGTTGATGTAATGATATCCACCTTGCAAAAGCGTCTCCAAGATGCGCTTCTATCCTTGGTGGGACCTTCTAGTTCCTTTAGGATAGGGTTGCATCTTGGGCGTGACATGTTGCTCCACCGACGTACTCCTTCCTCCTATATATACCTACGTATCCCCAAACGATCAGAACAGGAGCCAAAAACCTAATTCCACCGCTGCAACTTCCTGTATCCACGAGATCCCATCTTGGGGCCTGTTCCGGAGCTCCGTCGGAGGGGGCATCCACCACGGAGGGCTTCTACATCAACACCATAGCCCCTCCGATGAAGTGCGAGTAGTTTACTTCAGACCTTCGTGTCCATAGCTAGTAGCTAGATGGCTTCTTCTCTCTTTTTGGATCTCAATACAATGTTCTCCCCCTCTCTCGCAGAGATCTATTCGATGTAATCTTCTTTTTGCGGTGTTTTTGTTGAGACCGATGAATTGTGGGTTTATGATCCAGCTTATCTATGAATAATATTTGAATCTTCTCTGAATTCTTTTATGTATGATTGGTTATCTTTGCAAGTCTCTTCGAATTATCCGTTTGATTTGGCCAACTAGATTGGTAGTTCTTGCAATGGGAGAAGTGTTTAGCTTTGGGTTCAATCTTGCGGTGTCCTTACCGAGTGACAGAAAGGGTTGCAAGGCACGTATAGTATTGTTGCCATCGAGCATAACAAGATGGGGTATTTATCATATTGCATGAATTTATTCCTCTACATCATGTCATCTTGCTTAAAGCGTTACTATGTTTTTAACTCAATACTCTAGATGCATGCTGGATAGCGGTCGATGAGTGGAGTAATAGTAGTAGATGCAGAATCATTTCGGTCTACTTGTCTTGGACATGATGCCTATATACATGATCATACCTAGATATACTCATAACTATGCTCAATTCTGTCAATTGCTCAACAGTAATTTGTTCACCCACCGTAGAATACTTATGCTCTTGAGAGAAGCCACTAGTGAAACCTATGGCCCCCGGATCTATTCTCATCATATCAATCTCCATCACTTTAATACTTGCTTTGTTTTTACTTTGCCTTATGCTTTTCACTTTGCATCTCTATGCCAAAAATACCAAAAATATTATTTATCATCTCTATCAGATCTCACTCTCGTAAGTGACCGTGAAGGGATTGGCAACCCCTAATCGCGTTGGTTGCGAGTAGCTATCGTTTTGTGCAGGTACGAGGGACTTGTGCGTGGCCTCCTACTGGATTGATACCTTGGTTCTCAAAAACTGAGGGAAATACTTACGCTACTCTGCTGCATCATCCTCTCCTCTTCGGGGAAAACCAACGCAAGCTCAAGACGTAGCAGTATCAAGAATAACAAAGTCCGTTAAGATAGTGACATTTGCAACCACAACAAGCACATCCTCACAAATACCGACAGGTATAGCAGTTGATTTATCAGCCATTTGCAAAGATATTTCAGTAGATGTCAACTTATTCAATTCAAGTCTACGATATAATGAGAGAGGCATAACACTAACACCTGCTCCAAGATCACATAAAGCAGTTCTAACATAATTTCTTTTAATGGAGCATGGTATAGTTGGTACCCCCGGATCTCCAAGTTTCTTTGGTATTCCACCCTTAAAAGTGTAATTAGCAAGCATGGTGGAATTTTCAGCTTCCGGTATTTTCCTTTTATTTGTAATGATATCCTTCATATATTTAGCATAAGGATTCACTTTAAGCATATCAGTTAAGCGCATACGTAAGAAGATAGGTCTAATCATTTCAGCAAAGCGCTCAAAATCCTCATCATCCTTTGTCTTGGATGGTTTAGGAGGAAAGGGCATGGGTTTCTGAACCCATGGTTCTCTTTCTCTACCGTGCTTCCTAGTAACAAAATCTCTCTTATCATAACATTGATTCTTTGATTGTGGGTTATCAAGATCAACTGCAGGTTCAATCTCTACTTCATTATTTTTGCTAGGTTGAGCATCAACATGAAAATTATCATTAACATTACCACTAGGTTCATGTTCATCGCATGATTGTGTTTCAGCATCAGAAACAGAAATACCATTGGGATTCTCAGGTGTGTCTACAACAGGTTCACTAGAAGCATGCAAAGTCCTATCGTTTTTCTTTTTCTTCTTTTTAGAAGAACTAGGTGCCTCTAAATTATTTCTCTGAGAATCTTGCTCGATTCTCTTAGGGTGGCCTTCAGGATACAAAGGTTCCTGAGTCATTCTACCAGTTCTAGTAGCCACTCTAACAGCAAAGTCATTTTTATTATTTAATTCATCAAGAAAATCATTTTGAGCTTTAATTACTTGCTCAGCTTGAATAGCAACCATAGAAGCATATTTGCTAGTGACTTTAAGTTCACCTTTAACTCTAGCCATATAATCGCTCACGCGTCCTATCTCGAAAGCATTATTCTTTAATTCTCTACCAACATAAGCATTAAAACTTTCTAGTCTAGCCATAAAGTCATCAAATTCATCTAAGCATGGGCTATGAAATTTAGTAGAGGGAATTTCAACTTTATCATATCTATAGAGAGAATTTACCTTTACTACCTGTGTTGGGTTATCAAGACAATGTGGTTCTTCAGCTGGCGGTATATTAAGACCATGTATTTCTTCGATAGGTGGTAAATTCTTAACATCTTCAGCTTTAATACCTTTTTCTTTCATTGATTTCTTTGCCTCTTGCATATCTTCAGGACTGAGAAATAAAACACCTCTCTTCTTCGGAGTGGGTTTAGGAATAGGCTCAGGAGTTGGCTCAATTGGTTCAGGAATTGCCTCAGGAATTGGCTCAGGAAGAGTCCAATTATTTTCATTAGTCAACATATTATTCAATAGTAATTCAGCTTAAATCACCGTTCTTTCCTGAAAACACAACCAGCACAACTATCCAAGTAGTCCTTGGAAGCATCGGTTAGTCCATTATAAAAGATATCAAATATTTCATTTTTCTTAAGAGGATGATCAGGCAAAGCATTAAGTAATCGGAGAAGCCTCCCCCAAGCTTGTGGGAGACTCTCTTCTTTGATTTGCACAAAATTATAAATTTCCGGCAAGGCAGCTTGTTTCTTATGAGCAGGGAAATATTTAGCAGAGAAGTAATAAATCATATCCTGGGGACTACGCACACAACCAGGAGCAAGACAATTAAACCAAGTGTTAGCATCACCCTTTAATGAGAACGGAAATATCTTAAGGATATAATAATAGCGAGACTTCTCATCATTAGTAAACAGGGTGGCTATATCATTTAACTTGGTAAGATGTGCCACAATAGTTTCAGATTCAAGGCCATAAAAAGGATCAGATTCAACTAAAGTAATAATCTCAGGATCAACAGAGAATTCATAATCCTTATCAGTAACACAAATAGGTGAAGTAGCAAAAGCATGATCAGGTTTCATTCTAGCATTGAGAGATTGTTGTTTTCATTTCGCCAATAACTTTTTAAGATCATATCTATCTTTACAAGCAAAGATAGCTCTAGCAGCTTCCTCTTCCATAACATAACCCTCAGGAACAACAGGTAATTCATAATCATTGGGAGAACTTTCATCATCACTATCATCAATAATAGCATCTTCAATAATTTCATTCTCTCTAGCCCTAGCAAGTTGTTCATCAAGAAATTCACCTAATGGCAAAGTAGTACCACGCACAGAATTAGTTTCATCATAAGTATCATGCATAGCAGAAGTGGCATCATCAATAACATGCGACATATCAGAATTCATAGCAGTAGCAGGTTTAGGTGTCGCAAGCTTACTAATAACAGAAGGAGAATCTAGTGCAGAGCTAGATGGCAGTTCCTTACCTCCCCTCGTAGTTGAGGGCAAAATCTTGGTTCTTTCATCTTTCAAGTTCCTCATAGTGATCAACAGATATAAATCCCAAGTGACTCAAAGAATAGAGCTATGCTCCCCGGCAACGGCGCCAGAAATTAGTCTTGATAACCCACAAGTGTAGGGGACCGCAACAGCTTTCGAGGGTAAAGTATTCAACCCAAATTTATTGATTCGACACAAGGGGGGCCAAAGAATATTATTGAGTATTAGCAGTTGAGTTGTCAATTCAACCACACCTGGATAACTTAGTATCTGCAACAAAGTATTTAGTAGCAAAGTAGTATGATAATAAAGGTAACGGTAGCAAAAGTAATATTTTTGGGTTTTGTAGTGATTGTAAAAATAGCAACGGAAAAGTAAATAAGCGAAACACAAGATGTGAAAAGCTCGTAGGCATTGGATCATGATGGATAATTATGTCAGATGCGATTCCTCATGTAATAGCTATAACATAGGGTGACACAGAACTAGCTCCAGTTCATCAATGTAATGTAGGCATGTATTCCTAATATAGTCATACATGCTTATGGAAAAGAACTTGCATGACATCTTTTGTCCTACCCTCCCGTGGCAGCCGGGTCCTAACGGAAACTAAGGGATATTAAGGCCTCCTTTTAATAGAGAACCGGAACAAAGCATCAGCACATAGTGAATACTTGAACTCATCAAACTACGGTCATCACCGAGAAGTATCCCGATTATTGTCGCTTCGGGGTTGTCAGATCATAACACATAATAGGTGACTATGGACTTGCAAGATAGGATCAAGAACACACATATATTCAAGAAAATATAATAGGTTCAGATCTGAAATCATGGCACTCAGGCCCTAGTGACAAGCATTAAGCATAGCAAAGTCATAGAAACATCAATCTCAGAACATAATGGATACTAGGGATCAAACCCTAACAAAACTAACTTGATTACATGGTAAATCTCATCCAACCCATCACCGTCCAGCAAGCCTACGATGGAATTACTCACGCACGGCGGTGAGCATCATGAAATTGGTGATGGAGGATGGTTGATGATGACGACGGCTACGAAACCCTCTCTCCGGAGGCCCGAACGGACTCCAGATCAGCCCTCCCGAGAGAGGTTAGGGCTTGGCGCCGGCTCCGTATCGTAAAAAGCGATGAAACTTTCTCTCTATTTTTTTTTCTCCGCGAAACGGAATATATGGAGTTGGATTTGAGGTCGGTGGAGCGTCAGGGGGGCCCACGAGACAGGGGGGCGCGCCTAGGGGGATGGGCGCGCCCCCCACCCTCGTGGACAGGGTGTGGGCCCCTGGTCTTGATTCCTTCGTCAGTATTTTTTATATTTTCCAAAACGTGCCTCAGTGGATTTTCAGGACATTCCGAGAACTTTTGTTTTCTACACATAAAACAACATCATGGCAGTTCTGCTGAAAACAGCGTCAATCTAGGTTAGTTTCATTCAAATCATGCAAGTTAGAGTCCAAAACAAGGGCAAAAGTGTTTGGAAAGGTAGATACGTTGGAGACATATCAGTGAGCCATGGATATAGCACTATAGGTGAAATAGAATATGGTGGTTGTGGAGAAGACAAAAAGGAGGAAGATAGTCTCATATCAACTAGGCGTATCAATGGGCTATGGAGATGGCCATCAATGATATCAATGTGAGTGAGTAGGGATTGCCATGCAACAGATGCACTAGAGCTTCAAGTGTATGAAAGCTCAACCAAAGAAACTAAGTGGGTGTGCATCCAACTCGCTTGCTCACGAAGACCTAGGGCATTTTGAGGAAGCCCATCATTGGAATATACAAGCCAAGTTCTGTAACGAAAAATTCCCACTAGTATATGAAAGTGACAACATAGGAGACTCTCTATCATGAAGATCATGGTGCTACTTTGAAGAACAAGTGTGGAAAAAGGATAGTAGCATTGCCCCTTCTCTCTTTTTCTCTCAATTTTTCTAATTTTTAATTTTTGGGCCTTTTCTCTTTTTATGGCCTCTTTTTTTCTTTTTTTTCTTTTTCGTCCGGAGTCTCATCCTGACTTGTGGGGACTCATAGTCTCCATCATCCTTTCCTCACTCCGACAATGCTCTAATAATGATAATCATCACACTTTTATTTACTTACAACTTAAGGATTACAACTCAATACTTAGAACAAAAATATGACTCAATATGAAAGCCTCCGGCGGTGTACCGGGATGTGCAATGAATCAAGAGTGACATGTATGAAAGAATTATGAATGGTGGCTTTGCCACAAATACGATGTCAACTACATGATCATGCAAAGCAATATGACAATGATGGAGCGTGTCATAATAAACGGAACGGTGTAAAGTTGCATGGCAATATATCTCGGAATGGCTATGGAAATGCCATAATAGGTAGGTATATGGTGGCTGTGTCGGTGTACTAAGGTAGGGGTACCTCAGTACCCCAACTTGTGCACGGGCAGTTGCAGCCTCCCGCGGCAGGGTTTACCACGTGCTCGCCGAAGACTTTCCTGCTCCATGACAAACCATTCAAAAACAAAGTATACAAGACAGAAGATCGAGACCCCGGCAAGCGGAGCTTGCCGGGAAGGCCGTTCCAGGCTCAAGATTACCTCACTCACGCAAGGCCCTGGCAAGAGGAGCTCGCCAGGAAGACTAGAAGATTACATCATAGAAGACACGCCTCGGCGCTACATGCGTCGGCGAGGGCCCGGGGGCGACAAGTTCTGAGCCGGCAAGCTCCGGGCCGGCAAAGTCAAGACCCGGCAAGGCGCTTGCCGGAGAGATCTTGTGTGTGCCGCGCTCCAGCTCATCGGCCCGCGTCATACAGGGCCTCTCCAGCAGCGTGGCGGATGGCTGTGCAGCCTGGGGGACACGGTGGCACTTCACGGTGGTGGATCCATCGCCGTGGCAGACGGAGACGCAAGGGCGGGAGCTTTTGGGTCGACGGCGACGGGCATTAAATGCCGTTGTCCCCCACTGTCAAAGTAGGTAGCAACCACTGTTCACGCACTGTAGCTCCACTGTTCCCGCACTGTTCCAACTACCACCTCTTTTACATTTTTACCCCTTTCTCCTACGTTGACACCTGTCGGTGACCCCTTGCACTATAAAAGGAGGCCCATGCACAACGTGGAGAGGGTTCCGGGTTCCGCTCGGTTCGAAACCTTGACAACTCTCACGCTCGGTGTAGCTGCTACTGTAGCTCTTCAAGCTCCCGAGCTCAATAAAACCAAGGCAGGAGTAGGGTTTTACGCGTCCATCGCGGCCCGAACCTGGGTAAAACCGCCCGCGTGCCCGCCTCGATCTGCTCTCTGTGCTCCCTCCGCCCTCGTACCGCACACACAAGGGGCTCCGGTCCCATAGGTGTTCGCGGCGGGTAGTTTCCCCCGACATCTCTGGCGCGCCAGGTAGGGGGCGTCGAGGTTGTGCGGACCTGATCCGGCGTTCACGCGGGCGCGTTCTTCATCAACCTCTCCAGTTTCATCAGCAACTTCATCAACAAATTGCGCCATGGCCCCGAAGAGGAAGGCTTCGGAGGTTGCAGTCCCGTCTGCGTCTCATCCGCCGCCACCGGAGCCAGCGGTGGGCGGAGGAGACGCCGTCGGAAGGGCGGTCGCCGGCGAGGACACTCGCGGCGCCACCAGATCCAAGGACAAGACGAATGACCGCGCCTCGGTCTCCGTGGACACGTCGCGTCCATCTCAGCACACGACAACCCAGCAGCGCCGTACCACGGGAGGTGGTATCCGCCTGCTGGGGCAAGGACAGCTCTGGTGCCCACTCCGGCAACCGCACCTCCCCGGAGCGCTGCGCTGCCGTCGAGGACGTGCCATCGAGCCCAGCTCTGGTGCCCACTCCGGCAACCGCACCCCCCCGGAGCGCTGCGCTGCCGTCGAGGACGTGCCATCGAGCCCCGCTCTGGTGCTCACTCCGGCAGGCGCGTCTCCCCGGAGCGCTGCGCTGCCGTCGAGGACGCGCCATTGAGCCCCGCCGACTGGTCCACCGGCCAGTAGGGCAAAGAAAATTGCCAAGCTCCGAACTTTTGAGTTATACCCCCTGAGAATCCATACCCTGTATGAGGGACCTGGACGCGAAAGGGTCGAATCGTGGTTGGTTTGCGCCGTCGGGTCGTCTTGAGTCCGCTCGACGATAAAAGCCCGCCGCAACCAGCCCGACAAGTTCTTCCCGCCGGGGGCTGCACCGCCAGCGGACCGCTGATGCCCCGCGCTCAGCAAGCATGTTTGCGCTGGTGGACTCCCCGGAAGCGTGAGGTCGAGAACATACAAAGGGAAAGGGTCGGGGGAGGAGTACGCCTCGACGGATTGTTGGGAATAAAAAAGCTAAGTCGTCCGAACTTTTGTGCAGAGCACTCCTTAGTTCCATGCTTTTTTATGTTATGTTCCTCGTGCTTTCGTCCTTTGCACGCAATACCTGAGCGCGGAGGAACCTACCCGTCGATAGCCGCATCCTTATCTTGCTTTCGAGCACACTCAACGGTTTAAGTGAGCTGCGACAAGTGTCGCGCCCTTGTTTCGTTTTCGAGTCCGCTCAGCAAGCTAAGTGCGTTGCGACTAGCCGCGGTAAGGTTGCTTGCCGGTAAGACCTTGGCCAGCAGGCTGCTTCGAGTTCCGCACTCAGCGCTCGCGGCAAGGGCTCCTTTGCCGGCAAGTTTCCCTAGAAGCGTAGGGTAAAAGCGCACAAAAGGTATAAAGTAGGGGGCGTAACATAGCAAGCCCTGCCGTGAGATGCCCTTCGTGTGAGAAACTTGTGCGCGGAGGAGCCAAGTCGTGGCCCAGTTGCACCCTTGGTTTGTTTCCGAGTCCGCTCAACAAACACAAGTGCGCCAGAATCGGCCCGCAAGGTTGCTTGCCGGAAGCAACACCGCCAGCGGGCTGCTGATGTCCCGCACTCAGCAAGCGTGTTCGCGCCGGCAAGCTCCCCGAGAGCGTAGAGTATAAACATACGAAGGGCAAGGCACGGCATCGTATTGCAAAGTTGCACAGAAAAGATTTATATGCATATACATGTAAATAATGAAACTGTTGCAGACCTGTCTCAGCTGTTTCCATGGCTGAAATTACAGCAACAAGGAGAAACTAGAAGAGCACACCGGCACCTGGGCCCCGGCAAACTGGTGTTGCTGGGGGCTGCGAGTACCAAGGTTCCTTCGTGGCTGGCCAGAGTCGCTGGGGGCTGCGATGACAGCGGCAAGAACAAAGGAAAAGGGCGCAGGCTCCTATGTCCCGACAAGCTAGAGTTGCCGGGGGCTGTGATATCAGATAAGTTTTTCATCCCTCTTCATGCATCCTCTTATGGACCGGGGAAAGCGGGGCTGCGTCTTTGAACGAGCGTGTCTTGTAAAACCCGTGCGCGGAGGAGCCAGGTCGTGGCCCAGTTGCGCCCTTGGTTTGTTTCCGAGTCCGCTCAACAAACACAAGTGCGCTGCAACTGGCCCGGCAAGGTTGCTTGTCGGAAGCAACACCGCCAGCGGGCTGCTGATGTCCCGCACTCAGCAAGCGTGTTCGCCCCGGCAAGCTCCCCGAGAGCGTAGGGTGGGAACATACAAGGCACGAAGTCAAGTAAAAGACTCGGTCCGACAAGCGTTCCCCTCTTTTCATTAAAAACATCCTAGTTTATTACAAGTCCATAGAGGATGAAAAACATGATAGAGAGGATTACATATTTTAAATACAACTAAGGCCCAAGAGCTTACAAATTAAAAGATAAGATGCCCGTAATCCCTCTCCTGTTTCTCTGTTCAGGAGTTCAGGAGGTAGGTCAAAGAGTCCCCGGCAAGAGAAGCTTGCCGGGGAGGGCGAAAGGGGCGCCTAGGAGAGCTACGGGCGCGAAGACACCAAGAGAACTTCCGGGGCCGCCAGAGCTTGGCGGAGACGGAGGCGCCGGAGGCAGAGCTTGAAGACGGGGTGGTGGGACGTCAGCACGCTGTAGAGGGCTCCTCGCCCTCGTACTCCGACGTGACGGCCTTGCCGCCACCCCTCTTCCTCTTCCGCAGCCTCCCACGCCCCCGCCAAGGAGACGGCCCCGGGGAGTTCAGAAGGCCGGCGACCCGGATGATGGGGTCGCCGGTGGTGCGCAAGGCAGCGTCCGACGCCTAGTCGGACCCGCCATCCTCGTCGTCGCCGCTGTCGCTCCCCTCCTCGTCACTCTCGCTCGAGGAGGGACCTTCGCTATCGGAGGAGCTGTCCACACAGCATCTCGCCGGGTCCCGGAATCCCAAGACCTTGACGCGAGAAGGTCGCCTCCATTAACTTGAAATGGAGGGTAAACCCCGCCGTCAAGCTGTGGATGCGGCGAACGTCTTCCACCCTCGGTCGAAGTACATCACGCCGGGGCTGGGGACACGACACTCACTCGAGTGCCGCTGATCCCACAGCCCTCATGCGCAACTCCATCACCTCGGCGGATCCGGTTCCATCGCGCTCATGAACGGGCCGGCAGCCGGAGGCGGCGACGAGGCGCTCGGCGCAGCTTGATGAAGAACTCCCAGGGATCGTCTCCAGTATGGACCGCCTCGAGGATAGGAGCCACCGGAGGAGACGGGGGAGGCACGTCGCCACGACCGCCTCTCCCCCGGCCGCCTCGACCACGCCCTCGGCCTCGTCCGCGGCCTCGCCCTCTCCCTCTCCCCCTCGTGGCCGGCTCCGCCGCCACGGGTGCGGGATAGGGAGAAGTGCGCTGCCTGGAGGCGACCCTCGCTGCCACCGTTGAAGAACTAGGATTTCCTTCTTCCATGGCGGAAAGAAGAACGGAAGCTGAAGACGAAGGGAGAAGAGGAAGTGTGAGACTATTGTGCTCCCCTTCCGCCCCTTTTTAAAGGGGCGAGGTGGGGACTCAACCGCCCTGCCCGGCCAATCGGGAAGCGAGGAGGGCAGGGCAGCGGGGCCGACTCGTCATCTCCGCCCGTGACGGCTCGGTCTCCCACCTTCGCCGCCCACAACCCCCATGCATGAGGGCCGCGTGGCGAAAAAGCGGAGCCGGAGCGACGGGTGAAGTGACCTCGCCCTGCACCACGATCACGGGGGTGGATGCCCTAAAGACCGCATCGCCGCCCGCCTCCACGCCGCAATCAATCGCGTGCGCCGTTACTGGGGATGCGGCGACGCAGAAGCGGATTCGCACGCTGTGGGCGCGTGTGCCCGTGCCTGTTTTGGGCCTGGCCCAACAGCGCTCGGCACCGTGTGTGGCCCAGCCGGGGCTCTGTCGGTGTACTAAGGTAGGGTACCTCGGTACCCCAACGTACCGCAGGCGATTCTGACTTCAGCGGCGGGGTTTTCCGCAGCTGCTTCGCGGAGACCTTCTGCTCCATATCAAACCATTCAAAAACAAAGTATACAAGGCAGAAGATCGAGACCCCAAGCGGAGCTTCTACGGGAAAACGTTCGAGCTCAAGGATACATCACTCACGCAAGGCAGGTACGAGGGCGGAGGGAGCACAGAGAGCAGATCGAGGCGGCACACGGGCGGTTTTACCCTGTGTTCGGGCCGCGATGGAAGAAACCCTACTCCTGCCTTGGTTGTATTGAGCTCGGAGCTTGAAGAGCTACAGAGCAGCTACACCGAGCGTGAGAGTTGTCAAGGTTTCAACCGAAGGAACCCGAACCCCTCCACGCTGTGCATGGGCCTCCTTTATAGTGCAAGGGTCACCGACAGTGTCAACGAGGAGAAAGGGGTAAAATGTAAAAGAGGTGGTAGTTGGAACAAAGGGAACAAAGGAGCTACAAGGCGTGAACAAAGTGGTTGCTACCTACTTTGACAAGGGGGACAACGGCATTTAATGCCCGTCAGCCGCCGACCCGCTCGCCACGGCGATGGATCCACCACCGGAAGTGCCACCGTGTCCCCTGTGCTGCACAGCCATCCGCCACGCTGCTCGGAGAGGCCCTGTATGACGACGCAGGCCGATGAGCTGGAGCGCAGCACACAACAGATCTCTCCCGCAAGCGCTTTGCCGGGTCTTGACTTGCCGGCCCGGAGCTTGCCGGCTCAGAACTTGTCGCCTCGGCCTCGCCGACGCATATAGCGCCGAGGCGTGTCTCCTATGATGTAATCTCCTAGTCTTCCCGGCGAGCCTCTTGCTGTGGCCTTGCGTGAGTGATGTATCCTTGATTCTGAGCCCAAGAAGCTCCGGGCCGCAAGGTCAAGACCCGGCAAAGCGCTTGCGGGAGAGATCTGTTGTGTCCTGCGCTCCAGCTCATCGGCCCACAGGTGCATACAGGGCCTCTCGAGCAGCGTGGCGGATGGCTGTGCAGCACTGGGGACACGGTGGCACTTCGCGTGGTGGATCCATCGCCGTGGCGAGCCGCAAGGCGGGAGCTTTTGGGTCGGCGGCGGCGGGCATTAAATGCCGTTGTCCCCCTTGTCAAAGTAGGTAGCAACCACTGTTCACGCCTTGTAGCTCCCTTTGTTCCGCTTTGTTCCAACTACCACCTCTTTTACATTTTACCCCTTTCTCCTCGTTGACACTGTCGGTGACCCTTGCACTATAAAGGAGGCCCATGCACAGCGTGAAGGGGTTCGGGTTCCTTCGGTTGAAACCTTGACAACTCTCACGCTTCGGTGTAGCTGCTCTGTAGCTCTTCAAGCTCCGAGCTCAATACAACCAAAGGCGGGAGTAGGGTTTCTGCGTCCATCGCGGCCCGAACCTGGGTAAAACCGCCAGCGTGCCGCCTCGTCTGAGCGCGCGTAATGCGTCTGGGCGGAGAACGAAGAGAAGCGGTCGGCGGGACACGGCGGTTTACCCGGTTCGGGCGCGATGGGCGTGTAAACCCTACTCCTGCCTTGGTTGTATTGAGCTCGGGAGCAGGTTTGAGGCCGGAATCCGAACCCCTCATGACGCTCCTTGCCGGGTCTCGATCTTCTGCCTTGTATACTTTGTTTTTTTGAATGGTTTGATATGGAGCAGAAGGTCTCCAAGAGCGTGGAAAACCCCCGCTGAAGTTGAATCTGCCGTGCACAAGTTGGGGTACTGAGGTACCCCTACCTTAGTACACCGACAGGCTGTTTTGAGGAAGGTATATGGTGGGTGCATGGTACCGGCGAAAGTTGCACGGCACAAGAGAGGCTAGCAATGGTGGAAGGGTGAGAGTGCGTATAATCCATGGACTCAACATTAGTCATAAAGAACTCATATACTTATTGCAAAAATCTATTAGTTATCGAAGCGAAGTACTACGCGCATTCTCCTAGGGGGATAGATTGGTAGGAAAAGACCATCGCTCGTCCCCGACCGCCACTCATAAGGAAGACAATCAATAAATAAATCATGCTCTGACTTCATCACATAACGGTTCACCATACGTGCATGCTATGGGAATCACAAACTTTACCACAAGTATCTCTCAAATTCACAACTACTCAACTAGCATGACTAATATCACCATCTTCATATCTCAAAACAATCATAAGGAATCAAACTTCTCATAGTATTCAATGCACTTTATATGAAAGTTTTTATTATATCCCTCTTGGATGCCTATCATATTAGGACTAAATTCATAATCAAAGCAAATTACCATGTTGTTTAAGACTCTCAAAATAATATAAGTGAAACATGAGAGTTCATCTATTTCTTCAAAATAAAACCACCGCTCTGCTCTAAAAGGATATAAGTGAAGCACTAGAGCAAATGACAAACTACTCCAAAAAATATAAGTGAAGATCAATGAGTAGTCGAATAATTATGCAACTATGTGAAGACTCTCTAACATTTAAGAATTTCAGATCTTGGTATTTTATTCAAACAGCAAGCAAAACTAAATAAAATAAAATGATGCTCCGAGCAAAACACATATCATGTGGTGAATAAAAATATAGCTCCAAGTAAAGTTACCGATGAACGAAGACGAAAGAGGGGATGACATCCGGGGCATCTCCAAGCTTAGGCTCTTTCCACTCCTTATTCCATAGTCCATCGAATCTTTACCCAAAACTTGAAAACTTCACAAAACAAAACTTAAAAGAAAAACTCGTAAGCTCCATTAGTATAAGAAAATGAAACCACCACTTAGGTACTGTTGTGAACTCATTATAAATTCATATTGGTGTAATATCTACTGTATTCCAACTTCTCTATGGTTCATACCTCCGATACTACTCATAGATTCATCAAAATAAGCAAACAACACAATGAAAACAGAATCTGTCAAAAATAGAATAGTCTGTAGTAATCTGTATCATTCGAATACTTCTGTAACTCCAAAAATTCTGAAATAAATTGGTAGACCTGAGGAATTTGTCTATTAATCATCTGCAAAAATAAACAACCTAAAATCACCCTCCAGTAAAAAATGGCAGCTAATCTCGAGAGCACAAAAGTTTCTGTTTGTTACAGCAAGATCGCATAGACTTCACCCAAGTCTTCCCAAAGGTTCTACTTGGCACAAACACTAATTAAAACATAAAACCACATCTAAACAGAGACTAGATGAATTATTTATTACTAAACAGGAGGAAAAATCAAAGAACAAAAATAAAAATTGGGTTGCCTCCCAACAAGCGCTAACGTTTAACGCCCCTAGCTAGGCATGATGATTTCAATGATGCTCACATAAAAGATAATAATTGAAACATAAAGAGAGCATCATGAAGAATATGACTAGCACATTTAAGTCTAACCCACTTCCTATGCATAGGGATTTTGTGAGCAAACAACTTATGGGAACAATAATCAACTAGCACAGGAAGGCAAAACAAGCATAACTTCAAAATTTTAAGCACATAGAGAGGAAAACTTGATATTATTGCAACTCCTACAAGCATATATTCCTCCCTCATAATAATTTTCAATAGCATCATGAATGAATTCAAAAATATAACTATCACATAAAACATTCTATTCATGATCTACAAGCATAGAAATTTTATTACTCTCCACAAAAGCAAATTTGTTCTCATGAATAGTAGTGGGAGCAAACTCAACAAAATAACTATCATGTGAAGCATAATACACTTGAAAATTAAAATCATGATGACAAGTTTCATGGTTATCTTTATTATTTATAGCATACGTGTCATCACAATAATCATCGTAAATAGGAGGCATGCTATCATCAAAATAAATATTCTCATCAAAACTTGGGGGACTAAACATATCATCTTCATCGAACATAGCATCCCCAAGCTTCTGGCTTTGCATATCATTAGCATCATGGGTATTCAATAATTCATACTCACAACATTGCAATCATGCTCATCATTCACATATTTTATGCCAAGCATTCTATGTAATTCTTCTTCTAGTACTTGAGCACAATTTTCCTTTCCATTATTTTCACGAAAGATATTAAAAAGATGAAGCATATGAGGCACCCTTAATTCCAGTTTTTTGTAGTTTTCTTTTAAAAACTAAACTAGTGACAAACAAGAAACTAAAAGATTCGATTGCAAGATCTAAAGATATACCTTCAAGCACTAACCTCCCCGTCAACGGCGCTAGAAAAGAGCTTGATGTCTACTACACAACCTTCTTCTTGTAGGCGTTGTTGGGCCTCCAAGTGTAGAGGTTTGTAGGACAGTATCAAATTTTCCTCAAGTGGATGACCTAAGGTTTATCAATCCGTGGGAGGCGTAGGATGAAGATGGTCTCTCTCAAACAACCCTACAACCAAATAACAAAGAGTCTCTTGTGTCCCCAACACACCCAGTACAATGGTAAATTGTATAGGTGCACTAGTTCGGTGAAGAGATGGTGATACAAGTGCAATATGGATGGTATATATAGGTATTTGTAATTTGAAATATAAAAACAGCAAGGTAACAAGTGGTAAAAATGAGCGTAAACGGTATTGCAATGCTAGGAAACAAGGCCTAGGGTTCATACTTTCACTAGTGCAAGTTCTCTCAATAATGATAACATAATTAGATCATATAACAATCCCTCAACATGCAACAAAGAGTCACTCCAAAGTCACTAATAGCGGAGAACAAACGAAGAGATTATTGTAGGGTACGAAACCTCCTCAAAGTTATTCTTCCCGATCGATCTATTCAAGAATCCATAGTAAAATAACATGAAGCTACTCTTTTCGTTCGATCTATCCTAGAGTTCGTACTAGAATAACACCTTGAGACACAAATCAACCAAAACTCTAATGTCACCTAGATACTCCAATGTCACCTCAAGTATCCATGGGTATGATTATACGATATGCATCACACAATCTCAGATTCATCTATTCAACCACCACAAAAACTTCAAAGAGTGCCCCAAAGTTTCTACCGGAGAGTCAAGACGAAAACGTGTGCCAACCCCTATGCATAAGTTCACAAGGTCACTGAACCCGCAAGTTGATCACCAAGTAGTTCACGTGAATATCCTATTGTCACCACAGATAAGCACATGCAAGACATACATCAAGTGTTCTCAAATCCTTAAAGACTCAATCCGATAAGAGAACTTCAAAGGGAAAGCTCAGTCCATTACAAGAGATAGAGGGGGAGAAACATCATAAGATCCAACTATAGTAGCAAAGCTCGCGATACATCAAGATCGTGCCGAATCAAGAACACGAGAGAGAGAGAGAGAGAGAGAGAGAGAGAGATAGAGAGAGAGAGATCAAACACATAGTTACTAGTACATACCCTCAGCCCCGAGGGTGAATTACTCCCTCCTCATCATGGAGAGCACCAGGATGATGAAGATGGCCACCGGTGAGGGATCCCCCCCTCCGGCACGGTGCCGGAACAGGGTCCTGATTGGTTTTTGGTGGCTACAGAGGCTTGCGGCGGCGGAACTCCCAATCTAGGTTATTTTATGGAGGTTTCTGTATTTATAGGAATTTTTGGCGTAGGTCTAACGTCAGGAGGGTCCACGAGATAGGGGGCGCGCCCCCACCCTCGTGGGCAGCTCGGGACTCTTCTGGCCCAACTCTTTTACTCCATGGGCTTCTTTTGGTCCATAAAAAATCATCAAAAATTGGTACGTCAATTGGACTCCGTTTGATATTCCTTTTCTGTAAAACTCAAAAACAAGAAAAAAAACAGAAACTGACACAAGGCTCTAGGTTAATAGGTTAGTCCCAAAAATCATATAAATAGCATATAAATGCATATAAAACATCCAAGATGGATAATATAATAGCATGGAACAATAAAAAATTATAGATACGTTGGAGACGTATCACTACCTGATCGGGAGGCTCTAGCTAGTTGATACGGGTTCGGACTGGCTGCTGAGTGTACTGGCCAACTGTCGAGAGGATATGCAGGATCACGTCATCATGTTGATTTGGAGGATATGGTCATTGCGGTCAACGTTAGCACATGGGAGAATGTTCCATCTCCATGGCCGATTATCTCCAAAGTTATTTGAGGTCACTTGATTTATCTAGGAGGTACAATACGGAAGATATCATTAAGGGGAAGATGTCGATGAAGGAGGAAGGTCTAGTCATATATGAGAGTGTGGTAACCTTGGCTTTGCCATGGCCACCATCACCGGCAATCAAGGCCAACCTTATCCGTGGATGGGGCATTCTCCACGATGGATGGAACAGCGGCGGCCGGCATGGTTCTGTGGTGGCATGATGGAAGCGTCATTTTTGCTGCATACCGGTGCACTTGAAGCAGAACTGCATGCAATCATGTAAAGTATGGCATTGGCGGTCCAACGCTGCAACGATCCTATTATAGTCCAATCGGACTCTTCTGACTCTTGGGAGGCATTGACGGCGATGACCGGGGACAATTTAACCCGGTCGGCATATGGGCATTTGGTGGCTGAGATCAAACATCTTATTGTAGGTCGAGAGTTTCTTTCCACGAGAATTAAGCGTGGGCAAAATAGGATAGCAGGTCGGTTGGCATTGTATAGTCGTATTGAGAGTACTATTGTATGGCAAGGTAGAGGTCCACCATGTGTGGAGGAACTTTTTTTTTTAGAACCGCCCTCAAAGGCCTTTATTCATTATTAAGACGGTTTACATCCGACTGCGCTAGGGCAATCAATGAAGCAGGGAGAACATCAAAAAAGTTTACAATCGAAGTACTAGCCAGACTCTCTCTGGCGCACTGATGACTACCTCATTGGCATCTCTACTAGCAAAGTTTAATTGCAACCCCTGAAAGTGTTGGAGATAGGATTTGATCTCGCTGATGATTGGGCTACCTATCGACCTGCACTCCATTGCCATATACTCGTTTATAACAGTTTTGCAGTCCGTCTCGACGATCACCCGCGTCCAGCCCTTCTCCATAGCCAGACGCATAGCCTACCTAACAGCTAGCAATTCAACTGTCTGGATCGATTACCGGGCAGCTTGCGGCCTCCGCTAACTTCAATTCTCCGTCATGGCCCCGAGCCACTAGTCCGATCACGAGAAGCCCCTCCCGTCCACCGCAGCGTCCTTATTGATCTTACACCATCCTTCTTCGGTGGCTTCCATCTCTCCTTCGTGATACACCTCCCCTCGGCAGTATTGGGCGGGATGTACAGAGCTTGGATGAGTTCCTTCACTAGGACCATCGATCTCCTGGGCTGATATTTGACTTCCTCATGGGTGTATTTGTTCCTACTTGACCAGATTGCCCACATTACTGAGATAATGACAGCCGCCCGGTCTCTCCCGATAAAACTGGGATCAAGCAAGTCCCTCGACCACGTCGCTGGGTGTAGCCGTGGTATCTTGAACTCGAAGAAATCTTCTGCCTCTATCCAAACAGTTTGGCATGATTGCATGTAACCAGAGAGTGAAACAGCGATTCCTCCTCATTGCCGCACATTGGGCAAGTGTGATCTTCCCCTATATGTCGTCGGCATAACTCTTCCTTCGCCGGTAGGAATCCTTTAAGGACCCGCCACCAGAAAATTCGTATCTTGGGCTGCACCTTCAGCCTCCATAGTGATTTCGACACCTCCTCCCCTTGGGAGGAGCTGCCAACCTAGTTCAAATCATCTTCCCGATCTGCCATCAACATTCTGTACGCTAAACGAACCGTGAAAATCCCGGACCTCTCATAGCCCCATGCCCAAAAATCAGGTAGAGCTACCCGCGGCCTCGGCATGTTAATGATAGCTTTTGCATCCGGGGCAATGAAGGTTCTCTCGATAATTTCTTCATTCCATTTGCCATCATCCGTCATCAAATCGGACACAAGATGTATGGGATCACTACCCATATTACACACAGGTTTGAAAGTATTGCTCCCTTGTATCCAATTGTCATGCCATACCTCCGTAGTAGTTCCGTCACCAATTCTACGTATCAACCCCCTCTTGAGTACCTCTCTGCCAGTGATTATCGCCTTCCACATAGTGGAAGCGCTAGTAGGGCATCCTGCCTGAAAGAAATCTCCATCTGGGTAATACCTACCCTTCAGAACACGCGTGCATAAACTGTCCGGTCTATCCAGCAATCGCCACGCCTGTTTGGCGAGCATCGCATCATTGAACAACTCCAAATCCCGGAAGCCCAAGCCTCCTTTTGACTTAGATACAGCCATCTTCTCCCATGATTGCCAATGCATTCTCCTCTTATCAAGAGATTCATCCCACCAAAACTTTGACATCACTGCCGTAACTTTCTGGCATAAGCCTTTATTGAGTTTGCAACAACTCATAGAATGGGCCGGTAGGGCTTGAATCACTATTTTCAGGAGAACCATCCTAGCCGCGATTGACATGAGCCTCTCGCAATATCCTTGCACTCTGGACCTTGCTTGCTTTTTGACATGCACAAAACTTCCCTCTGTAACCCGGCCTGCCGCCGTGGGCAAGCCTAGGTACTTCTCGGCAAGAGTTTCTCTGTATATCTGCAAGTTACTCCTGACCCCTGCCTTCGCCGACGCCCTTGTGTTTGGGCTGAAAAAAGCCGAGCTCTTGTCTTTGTTTACACATTGCCCCGACCCCATATGATAAGCTTGAAGGATTTCATTCAACCTTTGTGCACTCCTTGAATCTGCCTTCATAAAAACTAAACAGTCATCCGCAAATAAGAGGTGCGAAATCCAAGGGGCTCTCAAACCCGGCCGTATCCCTCTATCGACCCATCCAGCATCATAGTTTTTCAACAAACATGAGAGTCCTTCCCCACAAAGAAGAAACAAATACGGGGAAACGGGATCACCTTGCCGGATACCTTTTGATGGGCGAAAAGAGGGCAGCAATTCTCCATTCATCTTCACTTGAAAAGTGTGAGTTTACACATCTCATTCTTGGAGACACCCACTCCTCCGAGAAACCCAGCTGGAGCATGATTCCTTGAGAATCGGCCCTCCACTCGATCGACGCCTTCATCATATCCAGCTTCACCGCGCACCACCCTTGCTTAGTTCTCTTCCTCTTCATTGCATGTATGCATTCAAAAGCTGTGATGGCGTTGTCTGTAATCAACCGCCCTGGAACAAAGGCGCTTTGCTCCTCCGCGATGATCTCGTCTAGGATCTCCCTCAACCTGTTAGCCAGCACCTTGGAACAGATTTTCTAAATGACATTACAGAGGGAGATTGGTCTATACTGTGTAATATTCCTCGGGTTCTTGACCTTTGGTATAAGCACTATTACAGTTTTGTTAATAGCTTCCGGCATGTGCCCGCCGTTTAAAAAATTTAAAACTGAGCGGGTTACATCCTCCTTTATAAGAGACCAGTGGTGCTAATAGAAACCCGCATGAAATCCATCCGCCCCCAGCGCCTTCGCCGGTGCCATTGCGAACAGTGCTTTCTCTACTTCATCTGCACAAAAGGGTCTATCCAGCCGGCCACTCATCTCATCCGTCACCGTACTTGGTACATGGTGCAACACTTCGTCCATGACCACCTCCTCTTGAGCTGTGTATAGCTGTGTATAAAAACTTTGTACCTCAGCTCGCACCTCGTCCCTACTATCCACAATCGTTCCATCTTGTTTCTTGAGCACCAGGATTTTATTTTGATGCTTCCTCCTTGATGCTTGAGCATGGAAAAAATTAGTATTCCGGTTGCCGGCCTTAAGCCAGTCAGCTCTCGACCACGCTCTCGCCATAATCTCCTCCTTTAACAACAGATCGTTCAATTGCCTTGCTAACTCCTTCTCCCTTCTAGACGAACCACGATACAGTGAGTTCGCCTTCTCCCTCTCAAACTCCTTTCTCACCTTCTTCAGTTTTCGTTTTATGTCCCCAAATTTCTTTTGTTTCCAATCGGTAAGTTGGCCCTGCATGTTATTTAAAGAGGAGTTGAGGACCTCAAGCGTAAGAGCTCCCTTCTCCCATGCAGCCACCACCATGGGCTCATATGACTCCTCCCGTCTCCATGCTTCCTCGTAAACAAAACGGCGAGGTCCGCTGCCCTCCCACTCCACCAGCTTCTTGATTTTAATGACTAGCATGCAATGATCCGACTGTGGAGATGGAACGTGCCTCACTCCCGTATCTCCATACATCTGGATGAAGCCCGGGTCGGCTAGGTATCTATCCAAGCGCACCTTTACATTCGCCTCGCCTTCCTGGCGGTTATCCCACATGTATGGGATTCCGTTGAACCCCAAGTCCTGAAACTTGCATTCATCAATGGTCTCTCTAAAACCTTGCCTTTGCCATTCCGCTCTTTCATTGACCCCAAAATATTCCATGTTGTCTATGATCTCATTAAAGTCCCTGCCACACAGCCAAGGGACGTCACTTTGACACCATAACCACTTTAAAAGTGTCCAGCTCTCACTCCTTTCACTCCTCTTTGCTTTGGCATAAAAGCCTGTAAAACGCCACTCCTTCTGGTTGCTGCCCATATTCCTCACCATAACATCTATATGCTGATTTGACAAATTGTTGAGCTTAACATCCACCTCTCTAGACCAGAAAAGGGCAAGTCCTCCGCTCAGCCCATTACTGCTGACAGTGATACATCCTTCGAAACCAAGTCTTGCTTTCATATCTGCTACCTTATTTCCCTCAATCTTCGTCTCCGACAAGAAGAATAAGGTGGGCGCTTCAACCCTCACCAAATGGTGGAGTTCACGAACTGTCTCCGGGTTCCCAAGCCCGCGACAATTCCACGTTATGCAATTCATTGCTCCAGGCGGGGCTGTGCATCAGCCACTGCCTGCTCGCTAGTAGTTCCTCCTTCAACGGGCTTTTTCCTTTTTGAATCCCTGCTATCTTCCTTGGATGTACTCGGCTCATCGCCTTCCATGGCTCTCTTCTTATTCCAAGTGTCCCGATCCAGGATCATCAGCTGGTTTGATGTGTTGGTGCGGCCCTCAGGCCCCATATCCACTCGACGGTACACTCTCTCACGGCCTCTACCTCTCCCTCTGTCATAGCCTCTTCCAGGCCCAGTACGGCTACCAGTGCCTCCCCGGGCATTAAACTGATACACTGCGTTCCTGACCATTCCTTGCTTATTTTTCAATGGTGAAGTTACCTCCTCTCCCTTCTCTACTTCCTCTTCTTCAGCATCACACTCCTCCTCCCTCCTGGCGCCCTGCCTTCCCCCGTTACTACTCATTGGGGTGCATTCGCCCAGTTCTTGCGAGATCCAGCCCACCTAAGTTTCTCCTGTTACGGTAGGCATCCCTCCTCATCCCTTTCCCTCGGATCCGGGCAAAAGGCGTCAGCGTGTCCAAGCCGTCCACACGAGAAGCAAAAATACGGCAGTCCCTCGTACTGGATATCATACAGTACGGATTCCTTTGTCCTAGCCAATTCTAGCTGCACCCACCTCATAAGGGGTTCATGCACTCTTATCCATATTCATGCTCTAAGGCACTCACCAAAGGCAAAACCCTTTGCGTCCACATCCAACTTGATTACTTCTCCCAACATCCCTGCTATGCGCTCAGGCCATGGCGGGTATCGGAGATTAAAGGGCAGATTGATTACCCTCACCCAAATCTGCAGCTTCTCAAACTTCCAATCAGATGGCCGGGCCCTGAAATCAAATAGTTCCAAGATTACTGCGTGTTTCCCCACCATCCACGGCCCGCCTCCATAGATGCGACCTCGATCCCGTTGATTCTCGGGTTTGCAACAAAGGTGTTCTCCCCTACCGGGTTATAGCTCAATCCCCTCGGGTTGCCCCAGGCCGGTCGGAGGGCATCTGCGATAGAATTTACATGGATGAACTTACGGTGCAGTACCCTGCCCACCAGCGCCACTGGAGGTGCCTCCCCTTCCATCTCCTGATCATCTACGACCAACTTCTTGTTTTCCTTATCTGTCAGCTTCATCTTCTCCATCATATGCTCCACATTCTCCCTCGACTTCCTCGATTCCTCTGACGCCATGTCGCCGCCCCACAAAACCCTAGATGCCACCTCTCCCTTCGTGCTCCAAGGGTGGGTAGGGGTACCAGGACCCCCCCTTGATCACCCCGAGAGCAGCCGCAGGGGAAGCGCCGATCAGGGCTTGGGTATAGCGTGGAGATCGTCCAGGATGGGTGCGCGCGCGTGGGAGATCGCGATCGCCGCCGCCGTCGCCTGTCTCGCCACTAAACCCTAGAAAACGGTTCGGGCTACCCCCCATGTGTGGAGGAACTTGTGCCTCTTCGATTGTAACCCTATTCACATGGAAAAAAAACTCTATTATCATCGCAAAAAGATCCAGATAACAACAGGAAAGTTGAAACGTGCAAACACGAAAGAAAAACAAAAAGGAGGGTATCCGAGATGGCCATTATGTCCGGGCTTTGAAATTGGGGCCGCACGCACGGCGAGATGAGTTGCCTTGTGTTGCGGCGGGCGAGTTGCTGCTGCGGAGGGTTTCCAGATGGATTTCGATCGGCGTCGCCTCGGCGTTCGCCGCCGCCGCCGCCGCCAGCGTGGTCCGGACGGAGATGACCTCATCGCGCGCTCCCGGCGACATGCTCCTCCAGATCCTCGTGCGTCTGCGCTGCGCCCGCGCCGCTGCGCGAACCGGCGTCCTCTCGGGCGGTGGCGCGGCCTCTGGGCCCGCCTCTCGATCTCACCTTCGCGGCGCCTCGGCGGCGTGGTCAAAGCGGCGCTTCGCCCGTGTCTCTCGCCGTACATCTGTGTCCCTTCTCGGCGTCCGTCTCGCGAGGAGTGTGTCCGACGCGTCGCGCAAGCTTGACGACGCCCACGCCAAGATCTGCTGCTGCACGCCGCGGAGCGGCTCTCACCCGAGGAGCTGGTCTTCATACTTCGCTGGGAACCGTGTTCAAGCCAGCCCTCCGTCGGCATTGTCATGCCTTGCTTTGCCGAGCCACCTCCATCGAGCTGGACACGGGTCTCCTTTGTGTCAAGCCGCCGCGGCGGCGGAGCTCCCTCGCGCTTGAGAGGCTGTCTCGTCCGCAACATCGTCGACATTGGCGCCTTTCTCGACCGCTGCCAGCGTTTGCTGCGTGCTCGTGGTCACCTTCCGTAAGGTCGAGGCGGCTTGCTCGGCCGCACTCACCGCGCTTGAGGCTGCCGTGCCGCTCGGCCTCATGGTGTCCCTTCTTGGCATGGAATGCGACAGACTTAATACTTGGAGGTATGGGGTTGATGGCGTTCGTGTTGCCTCCCTTCTCCGCGGCGCGGCGAGGCTCTCTCCGCAGGAACTTGTCTTCGCTAGTAACCACGACTCTTTCGAAAGCATTAATGTCGACCTGCCCTCCTTCCATTGCGCCACGTCGATCGAGATGAACTCGTGCAGCTTTCGTTTCACACAGCTACCGGCCAGAGAGTTCTCGGCTCTCGAGAGGCTATGCCTTGAGGGCTGCACCATCGTAAACCTTGTCACAATGGTCACCCTCTGCCCGCGCCTCTGGCGTGCTCAAGGTGATGTCGATAGGTCCGTGCGTGATGTTACAATCAACTCGAGTCGCTGGAGGAGCTTGATCTTAGTGTCTATGGAGGATTCAAATGTCAAGGCATCCAAATCATGACGCCGCTACTTAAGCAAGCTGAAGCTTGAAGTTCGTTCCAACCCAGACCTTAGGGTGTCCATCTCAACCCCAATGGTGCGAAGGTCTCATGGTTGCTTACATATAACACTGAGTCGGCGCTTATTTTTGGTTTTGGTGGCTTCACAGCATGAAATTAGAGGCGATAGAGAGCTATAAATATAATGATGGGGTGAGCAGCAACCAAGAGGAAGATGCATGTTTGCGCCCCCCACACTACAATGTCCTTTCTTTGCACATATCTGCCTATCCCTATGTATGTCTCTTGTCTACCAACTTTTTAAAAGATTTGCTTGCTAAACTAACTCTAAAGACTCCATGCTATACATCAGGCTAAATAATTATGTTGTTTTGTAGAATCGTTTGGGTGCAGCGGTGAACTTTATTGGAGATGGAGAAACTTCGATTCTGAATTTTACTTGTGTTGGAGCTATATCTCAACGCAAGGGGACATGTTTTAGGAGCAATTGTGCGGCATCTCCTTATGATACATCACATCCAGACTACTACACGAAGGCTTAAGGTTTTCCTATGGGACTGGTCCAGGGTAATTCTCCATGCTGCTTATATTTTTTACTCATAAGTAATTTGTTCAAAATACATTGTAATGTTTTACATGTTTGATCAGCGTGTCTGAAAACTGTCCTTGTGATGAGCCCAAGAACCTGGAGGAGCCAAAGTATCTCCTTGACTCATCTCGAAGAAGTGGAAATCAACAACTTCGATGGAGGGGACCGTGAGATGGATCTCGTGACGGTGGCATTGAGATGGGCACCAAGGCTTAAGACAATGACCATCAAGCTAGCTGATGAGGCAGACACCGAATGTTGCGCCACGAATATCTACAACAATTGTTTGGCGTATCCTTCTATTAATTGCTCTGTTTATTGCCACTCTGGTCGGCTAGTTTAGCATGCGTGCGTGCAGACAATTGTCGTGCTCCTAGATGAAAGGAGGTCGTGACGGAGTGATTATGGGCATGATTAGAATCATATGGGCTTTGTTTGCTTTCAAGATTGAGACAGACTTAAGTGCAGCAATAATCTTTTCCATGAGGCGGTCCAAGCTGTATACTACGGACTCGTCTCATGTTTAATATTCGAGCGTGTTTAATATTCCAATGAATGTTTTTCGTATGGGGATGCTACTACTTGTGATTACCTCTATATATACTCGGTCTTGCCCCATGCTTAATGCTTTGGACATCTTTGTTTGAAATTTATATAGTTTTTTGGTGCCTTCAGATTTGTAAATCTGGAGCGTGGTTGTGATGTCTTGTCAAGTGTTGACACACCAACTACCAATTCCGCTCTTGCTTTGTTAGCTAAATAGAAGATTGGCGCTATAATCTTCATGTTTCTTTTACCGTTGAGAATTTGTTTCAAGGTAGTCATGCAAGTATTCGAGGAGTACATAACATTCGAGGAGTATATTCGAGGAGTGATCTAGCTCTGAGATATATGACATTCTTTATCCTTATCTTTTCATGGTCTTCTCGGCTGGAATCTACAATCTACACCTCTCCAAACACAAACACAATATCTTGAGTACCGGAACCCGTTCGGTGCTGCAAAAGCGCAGCTGTAGCCCACTAGAATCTTCGCTACAAGTGGGCAACCGTACCACCACAAAACAAATGCACAACCTTGAACCGTTTTGTTGGGAAAGCGGTTTTAATCTTGGCTAGTTGAGCATGCATAGTATAGTATGTAAAAAGAATACACACATACGATGCAAATTACATTGAATAATGAAACGCAAAAGTTTACTACAATTGATGTGTAGAAGAGGGAATTAATGGTTATTGGTAAGTGTAAAAATACCCCAGCTCACATGATGAATTGGTCAGATCCGCCGATTTCTAGCCGCTGGATTAATTCCATTTCAGGCTTAAGATCTACCATCAGTTCTTCAACAATCTTGATTCGGTAAAAAACAATCTTTAGATTAGCTCTCGCCGATCGCCTTTGTTCCCGACTTCCTATATGCACTGAAAATACAAGAAGGAGATACATAAAGCTAGCAGACAGGCAGATCGAGCGCAGTGTGTGGCGAGACAATCGGCATAATATAGATAGTCTTTAGCTCAGCTAGAAACCAAATAGGTTATTCAAGTCACTAGAAGATGGGTGGATTGGAGAGCAAAAAGTATAGGTCACTCAATAGATTGTTCAAGTTTCAAAAGTATAAGTCACTAGAAGATGGGTGGATTGAGAGCAAAAGTATAGGTCACTCAATCGATTGTTCAAGTTTCAAAAGAAGAAATCGGTCTTATGCTTGTAGCTGGGATATCTATAGGAATTAAAGATGGAGACAAAATATTGCAAAGCAGTAGGACCATGATGCTAATTGAGCAATGTTTTGAGTCTTTCGAGCCAGCCGAATCGAGGAAACTTTGAATGGAGCATCCGGATCGAGTTGCACAAAGACACACTGAAAAAACACCAAGAAATGAAATTGTATGCAATTAATTATAGTGAGGGCGATCATCTTGTGTTAGGGTCGGTGCCCCAACACAATATTAACAAGTGGCACACCATCTATCTCGAAAGATGGTGAATGAGCTTTACTCCATATATGCCAGCCTAACGGGTAAAATAGCACATCAGGTCCAAGTACACAATGGCACACTGCACATATATAAAACTAGCATGGGAAGCAGACACCATCCCAGCTAATTACTTACAATCAGCACATAACTAGTGACAATATTCATAATACCACAACAAACAACATCACACACACATATACTCACAACCATCATCGTTTATGTTTACAAATTACAATCAGCAGCCAAGGCTCTTGATGATGTTGCAGTTGATGCTTATGATCAGCAGGTATCTGCATATTCTGATGCTCTCTCTGTCTACCGGGATGATCTGTCTGCTTACACTCAGTGGTGCAATGATGATGCTCGAGCTGCTGCTGTTCTCACAGCGAGTGTTCTCCCTCAGTTTGCTTCGGTGTTCATGGGTCTCAGCACTGTTGCAGCAATGTGGTCCTATCTTTGTGAGCACTATCAGCCCTCTGGCGATGCTCTCTACCTCTGTGTGGTGCATCAGGAGCATGCTCTTCAGCAGGGTGACTCGTCTGTTGATGAGTTCTATTCACAGTGCTCTGCCATCTGGCGTCAGCTTGACTCACTGAGGACAATTGTTTGTGGAACTTGCCGTTGCTGTCAGATTACGCGGTCTGACTTTGAGTTTCAGAGGGTTCATGAGTTCTTATCTCGTCTCCGCTCTGAGTTTGAACCCAGACGTTCTCACTTGCTTGCTCGTGGTCGTGTTCCTATCTCGGAGGTGCTTACCGAGCTTCGTGCTGAGGAGACTCGCCTTCGCTCTGCTGGTTTGCTCGTGGTCCCGTCTGTGCTGGCTGCTCGGGCTCCTCTGTCGTCTGCTCGCCTTACTGTTCCGCCGCTCCTGCCTACTCCTCCAGGGGGGTGAGCCGTCCTCCTTATGCTGAGAAGGGCACGTCGCGTCGTGACACCGTCTGTGGTTACTGCTCCCGGCCAGGTCACCCAGAGTCTGATTGTCGCCAGAAGAAGCGAGACCAGAGGCGCTCCTCCTCCAGCGGGCCTCCTGTGTCTTCCTCGACTCCGTCACTCACTGACCAGGACATTGTTCGCCTCAAGCGTCTTCTTGCTTCCTCAGGCTCCTCGTCGACTGGCTCTGCTGCTGCTGCGACTGCATCCTCCTCCTCACCATCACTGGCATCTACACAGTCAGGTACATCTTCGTGGGTTCTGGAGTCTGGAGCCTCCTTTCATATGTCTTCTGATTCTTCCGTGTTGTCTTCTCTTCGACCTCTTGATTCGCCTGTTAATGTCCTTACTGCCGATGGCACATCCCTTCCTGTTGCTAGTAGTGGCATTCTTTCCACTCCATCTTTTTCTGTTCCGAGTGTTTCACATGTTCCTCGCCTTACCATGAATCTTTTTTCCGCTATCCAACTCACTGATTCTGGTTGTCGTCTCATTCTTGATATCGACTCTTGCTCCATTCAGGATCGTCGCACTAAGGCTTTGGTTGGTGCTGGCCCCCGGTGCCGTGAGTCAGAGGGCCTTTGGGAGGTTGACTGGCTTTGTGTTCCTTCCGCTGCCACCACTTCTGCCAACTCTCATGCTCTTGTTGCCTCTTTGTCCGCGTCCTTCCAGCAGTGGCATTATCGACTTGGTCACATATGTGGCTCTCGCTTATCTTCCTTAGTTCGTCAGGGCCTCTTAGGGTCTGTATATGGAGATGTCTCCTTACATTGTAATGGTTGCAGACTTGGCAAACAAACTCAGTTACCTTATCCTACTAGTGAGTCTGTATCTCAGCGTCCTTTTGACTTAGTTCATTCTGATGTCTGGGGTCCTGCTCCCTTTGATTCGAAAGGTGGTCATCGCTACTATGTTTTGTTTATTGATGATTTCTCTCACTACACTTGGCTCTACTTCATGAAATCTCGTAGCGAGGTTCTCCCTATATACAAATGTTTTGCTGCCATTGCTCACACCCAGTTTGCCACGCACATTCGTACTTTTTGTGCTGACCCTGCTGGAGAGTATATCCCTCAGCTATTGCGTGGTTTTCTCGCGGAACAGGGTACTCTTGCTCAGTTCTCCTGTCCTGGTGCTCATGCTCATAATGGCGTTGCCGAGTGAAAGCATCGTCATTTGCTTGAGACGGCTCGTGCGCTGATGATTGCTGCTTCCCTTCCACCCCACTTTTGAGCTGAGGTTGTTTCCGTATCCACCTATCTCATCAACATTCAGCCATCGACGGCTCTGCAGGGTGGCATTCCTATGGAGTGTCTCACTGGTCGCTCTGCTGACTACTCAGCTCTTCATATGTTTGGATGCATCTGCTATGTTCTTCTTGCCCCCCGAGAACGCACCAAACTGACTGCTCAGTCAGTTGAGTGTATTTTCCTTGGCTACAGTGATGAGCACAAGGGCTATCGATGTTGGGATCCTGTGGGTCGTCGCTTGCGCATCTCGCGTGATGTGACTTTTGACGAGTCACGTTCTTACTACCCACGTTCTTCTTCTTCGAGTTTCTCTGTGGACGACCTTTCTTTCCTTATCCTTCCCGATACACCCTTCTATGTGCCTCATGTGTCACCTCTTCCTCCGGCACCTCTCATTCCTTCTCATTCACCACCGACCCCGTCTTCTCCATCCTTCTCCTCCACCTCTCCCCCATCCTCTCTAGTTCGTCGCCCTCTCTCACTGTTTCCTCTCCACTATACTCGTCGATCTCGTACTGAGGATGTCTCCTCTGACGAGCCTTCCACCTCTGGTGCACCTCCTTTCACACCTCCCCTGGTTCACAATCTCCGTGCTCGGCCTCGTCCCCCGCCTGATTGCTACTCGCCTGATCGGTACGGTCTCTCTCTTATGACTGAGCCCACCTCCTATCGCACTGCCATGACTCAGCCTGAATGGCAGCTTGCGATGGCCGAAGAGCTTGCTGCCCTTGAGCGCTCTAGCACATGGGATCTGCTTCCCCTCCCTTCCGGTGTCCGTCCCATCACCTGCAAGTGGGTCTACAAGCTTAAGACTCGCTCCGATGGTTCTCTTGAGCGCTACAAAGCTCGTCTTGTGGCCCGTGGTTTTTAGCAGGAGCAGGGGCGTGATTATGATGAGACATTCGCGCATGTGGCCCACATGACCACTGTCCGCACTCTTCTTGCTGTGGCTTTTGTTCATCAGTGGTCTATCTCTCAACTTGATGTTCAGAACACTTTTCTCAATGGCAAGTTGCGTGAGGAGGTTTATATGCAGCCACCACCGGGGTACTATGCTCCTGATGGTATGGTCTGTAGACTTCACCGCTCCCTATATGGTCTCAAATAGGCCCCTCGCGCCTGGTTTGAGCGCTTCACCTCTGTGGTGACCGCCGCTGGTTTCTTGCCCAGTGATCATGATCCCGCATTGTTTGTTCACACGTCTCCTCGTGGTCGGACTCTTCTCCTTCTCTATGTTAATGACATGATCATCACTGGTGATGACTCTGATTACATTACCTTTGTTAAGGCTCGCCTTCGCGACCAGTTCCTCATGACTGATCTTGGTCCACTTTGCTATTTTCTTGGGACTGAGATCTCCTCCACCTCTGATGGCTTCTACATCTCCCAAGAAAAATATATTCAGGACCTTCTTGCTCGCGCTGCTCTCGGTGATGAGCGCACAGTTGTGACTCCCATGAAGCTCAACGTTCATCTTCGTGCCTCTGATGGTGACCCTCTCCCTAATCCCACTCGCTATTGTCACCTTGTTGGCAGTCTTGTCTATCTTGCTGTTACGCGTCCTGACATCTCCTATCCCGTTCACATTCTGAGTCAGTTCGTTTCAGCCCCCACCTCTGTCCACTATAGCCATCTCCTCCGTGTTCTATGATATCTTCGTGGCACGATCTCTCAACGCCTTTCCTTTCCCCGCTCCATCTCTCTTGAGCTCTAGGCCTACTCTGATGCTACCTGGGCTAGTGATCCCTCGATTGGCGCCTTTATGCGCTTATTGTGTATTTCTTGGTGGCTCTCTTATTGCACGAAGACCAAGAAATAGACTCTGATTTCCGCTCGAGTCTGAAGCTGAGTTGCGAGCCATGGCTATCTTGACGCTTGAGGTGATCTGGTTATGGTGGCTACTTGAGGATTTTGGTGTATGCTACTACCTCAACTCCTTATTGTTAGACAAGATCTTGGCGCTTATCAAGATTATGCGTGACCGGTGAAGCATGAGCTCACCAAGCACATCGGTGTGGATGCCCACTTTATGCGTCTTCTTGTGCGAGATCAGACTCTCGCTCTTCACTATGTGCCCTCTCGAGTTCTGGTTGGCGGACTTCTTCACGAAGGCTCGGACTTCAAGCAAACATAGTTTTCTTCTCTCCAAACTCAAGTGTTGTTGATCCACCATGAGTTTGAGGGGGGGTGTTAGATGTGTATAGCCCTTTTCGGTTTATCCCATTGTATAAGGGGTCTCTTGCACTTTACCCTACACATGTATATGTATTGGCCTTTGGCCCTCCTGTCAATACAGTTGCTATTCCTCCAACAACAATCACCCCATACCCGACAATTCATACCGTAATAAGGAACCACACATGCAGAATGAGCAAGCAGCGACACGAGCGCTCGAGAGCTCACGTGTGCTGCATAAGCTGAATTCCCGCTCTGATTTATTTCTCATTTGCTCGAGAGCTCTGAGCAAAGATGATCAAACCAAACAAAATCAAACTGGAAATCGTAGCAAGGCAACACAGATGTAGAGAGAAGACAACAAACCAATCAAGCGGGAAGCAGGGCAAGCAACACAGAGTCACACGGCAGGAAAGCCTCAGTTATGTAGGAGGTAGCACTACATGCCCGACGATCATGCATATTGTGTTGAAAGAAGCTCAATATCAATCCACAAAAGAGATCACTACCTGCAGCATACAAACCAACAATGGTAAAGATTAACCACACATACTACTTACAGTGCTAGGCTTTTTTATGCACAAAAAGAGAGTAATAATGAGGTTCAGCACAAGAGCTTACTAGCAGAGTGTATGTATGTACTGAGGAACATACGTACAAATGGAACTAGATGTAAAGCCCACCTGAGTACGGTGCCTCTGTGCAGCTGGGCCTTGCAGTACAACGAGTGGGTTGGCTCATAGAGGAAAGGATGGTGGTTCTCCTCCAACCCATCCCACTCCAGGTTGTCCCACCATTCCTTCTCGCAGTCCACCTTGGGCGGCTTGGTGTTGTCTCCAACGGCAGGCAGGCGCGTAAGGCTCCAGCAGCCCCTGATCTTGATGGTCTCGAGTTTAGGCGCAAATATCCTGCGACCACAGATACGCTGCAGCATGGGGAGCTCATGCAGGTGGATGCGCCTCAGCTTGGGGAATTCTTTAATATTATCCTGCTCTTGAAGCTTAGGGCTCAAAGGGAATACCTCCGTGAGATCACCACAGTACACTATCTCAAGGGTTTCCAAATCACTCAACCCCGTCCAATAGCCTAGGCATAAGGGGAATACATGTACAAGCATGGGGCAGTGGTCCAGGTGTAAGAAGTTCAGGTTGAAAAAGTATGTTTGAACTGGCATGTTCCAGATGTAGCGTGCAGAGAGGAGCTGGGATGCCCAGAATGTATGCAGACCACGAAAGGTGTATTCACTGTGCCGCGGAACAGGAAAGACTGTGTGTAACTTGGGGCACCTCTCCACCCGGCACCATCTTAGCCTTTTCCATCCATTGTTGGAGATACTGATGATGGAGGCGTTATCATACATGTGCATAGATGTAGCCCGACAATGTATACAGTAAGGCAATAATAAAGCGCTAGCACTAGCACCAGGAGCATCCTCCAAAAGTTTGTTATCCTCCATGATCACCTTTATCATAACTGTATATTCCAGTGAACGAATGGCAATCTTGGGGCATTCCACACCATCAAATCTGCAACTGGGCCATTCTTCAGTACATCTTTGTACTTGGAGTCCATTATGGTACTTGTATGCAGTTGTACTTGCACTGGTTTGTAGCAGCTTTGAAAGTGCGTTATATCGACTAGAGGGCGGGTGAATAGGCGATTTTTATGAATTCTTCACTGAGGAATTTGCTGGTGAGGAAATTCCTTAGCGAAGAACTACTTGCAGCGGAATAAGTACTCAGAGGTAAACATAACAGGATACAAGCATGGTCATCATGATGAAATGAAGACAAACACAGAGTACAGAAAGCATAAACATAGGATAACAAGATGAAGACAAACAGACTGAAGAAATTGAACTGAGGAATTTGTGAAAGTCTTCAGTCAAAGTCTTCAAGCACAGATATGAACAACATTCAACACAGTAATGAGGAAATGGAAGGGTTGAGGAAATAGAACCAGTTAGTTGGTGAAGATAGTGATTTGGTAAACCAATTCCAACTGTTGTCTCAGTTGTACGTCTGGTTGGAGCGGCTGAGTATTTAAACTCGAGGACACGCAGTCCCGGACACCCAATCTCTGAGCCGCAACTTAGGACACCCAGTCCTCACCGTATTCTCCTTGAACTAAGACCACACAGGCCTCGTCCAATCACTCATGGTAAGTCTTTAGGTGACTTCCAAACCTTCACAGACTTGGTCACTCGGCGATCCACAATTCCTCTTGGATGCTCTAGACCTTGACGCCTAACCGTCTGGAAGAAGCACAGTCTTCAAAGGTAACAAGCGTCGGATCCACGCGGGATCAATTTCTTCAGTGATGCTCAATCACTTTGGGTGTGTGGGGGTTTGGTTTGGGATTTTCCTCACTTGATGATTTTCGCTCAAAGTCCTCGGAGGATGGGTTGCTCTCAAATGACAAGTGTCAAGTTCTCTCGGAGCAGCCAACCAACTAGTGGTTGTAGGGGCGGCTATTTATAGCCTAGGGAGCAGCCCGACATGATAAGACATAAATGCCCTTCAATGATATGACCGTTAGGTGGATAAGATATTTTGGGACAGCCAAGCAAGACAAGAACGGTCGGAAATTTGACTCTCAAATTTCGAGGGCTATCATGTTCCTCATCAGGTAGGCAATTCAGACTGGCGAATTCCTAACTCCTCGATCGAGCAAAGTCATCGATGACTGTAAGAATTGCGTCTCACATCAAGAAAATGACTGAATCTGTATGAGATTTCCAATGGCTTCACTCGAAGGGATTGGTAGGTGTAGGATTTTGAGTTGAGCATCACATGGAAATTTTTCCTTAGTATTTCCTCGACCCCTTTAATGAAGACGGTGTTTCCTATGACTCAAGAAAGAGAAAATGAAACTACGAAAACAAAAGTCTTCACGCTTCATGTTCCTCAAATGAATATCAAGTCTTCAAGGTCACACCAATTTCTTCACTTTCAAAGTCTTGTAAAGTCTTGAGAATATCAAAGTCTTGATCGAAGAACTTCATTTTTAGGGTCGACTTTCTATGTAAATATCAAACTCCTCATAGACTTATAGACCTGTGTACACTCACAAACGCATCAGTCCCTTAACCTATAAGTCTTCAATACACCAAAATCACTAAGGGGCACTAGATGCACTTACAATCTCCCCCTTTTTGGTGATTGATGACAGCATAGGTTAAGTTTTCAACGGGGATAAATATATGAAGTGTAAATACAGATATTGAGGAATTTGATTGCAAGATATAGAAGAACTCCCCCTGAATATGTGCATAGTGAGGAATTTGCTTTTGAAACAATGCACATTTGAGGAATTGAATCATGGAGATCTCCCCCTATGTCTTGTAATTCATACACGCATTTGATATATAATATGAAGAATTTGAAATGCATGATTGTCGGTGTCAAAACCGGCGGATCTCGGGTAGGGGGTCCCGAACTGTGCGTCTAGGCGGATGGTAACAAGAGACGAGGGACACAATGTTTTTACCCAGGTTCAGGCCCTCTCGATGGAGGTAAAACCCTACGTCCTGCTTGATTAATATTGATGATATGGGTAGTACAAGAGTAGATCTACCACGAGATCAAGGAGGCTAAACCCTAGAAGCTAGCCTATGGTATGATTGTTGAGATGTGATGTTATGTCCTACGGACTAAGGCCCTCCGGTTTATATAGACACCGGAGAGGCTAGGGTTACACAGAGTCGGTTACAATGGTAGGAGATCTACATATCCAGATCGCCAAGCTTGCCTTCCACGCCAAGGAAAGTACCTTCCGGACACGAGCCGAGTCTTCAATCTTCTATCTTCGTAGTCCGGGAGTCCGCGGATATTGATAGTCCGGCTGTCCGGACATCCCTAGTCCAGACTCCTTCAAGAGCCCTGAACCAGTCTTCAATGACGATAAGTCCGGCGTGCATAATGTTCGGCATTGCAAGGTGGGTTCCTCCCTTGAATAATTCGGAGAAGATAATGAACACCAGGATAGTGTCCGGCTCTGCAAAATAAATTCCACATTCCAACGTAGAGAGAATAAAATACACTTGGCTCAATCTGCTAACGTATTTATGCGGCGTGACATCACACCGCAGCAAAGCCTTCATTTTGAGTTGTTTTTATTATTCCGCCAAAGACGTTTAGCGGCGGTTTCTTGGCACGCCCTGTCAAGCGTAGATCGTGTTCCCTTTTATTCCGGGATCCTCATCAATACGTGCGTGGGTAACCCAACCGTTCCCGTCGCCACGCCTCCTCTATCGAAGGGGAATCCCAAACGGTCACGGAGACGGCCCTTGGTATTTCTTCCCCCTTTATAAGAGGACCAAGGCATGTCCTTGTCTTTCAACCTCGCATCGAATCTTTCCTCTGCTCCCAGTTCCAACACCTAGAGCTTCAGATTCGAGCGCTTCGGATCCACAACAATGTCCGGCTCCGACCTCCAGGGCCGGTGGATGCCCTCCTCCGTCACGGAGGAGGACATATTGAAGTTGCGTGAGGCCAAGCACTGGCCCACGGTTTCAGACAGGTTGCCTGCCCCAGGGCAGGCCGTGCCAGCCCCCGAGCCCGGCGAATATGTCGTTTTCGCATCTCACCTCCGTCGGGGATTAGGCTTCCCGACGGATCCTTTCGTGAGGGGGCTCCTGTTCTACTACGGGCTTGACTTCCACGACTTGGCTCCGGAGTCCATCCTCCATATCTCCGCATTCATCATTGTCTGCGAAGCCTTCCTCCGCGTCATCCCCCACTTCGGCCTATGGCTGAAAACATTCAAGGTGGAGGCGAAGATGATCGGGGCGTAAGCGGAGTGTGGCGGGCGACCATAGCAGGAAGGTCGATGCCCGTGGCTCAAGGTTCCTTCCAAGAGGAGCAGATTGTGGCAGCAGGAGTGGTTTTACATCACCGTTCTTAGGGGCGACAAGCAAAAGCCGCCGCCCTCTTTCCGCCGGGACCTCCACGGCAGCTGATGTCGTGGGTCAACCAAGGGCTCAACTGGGGCCGCCCAGGACGTGCCAGCCTTCTGGGCGGATTCGAGACCTCCAAACAAGGGAGATTGACCTGGTCAAGGTGATGCAGTCATGCTAACTAGGCACCTCCTACCCCGCAAACGCCGCCCTCTCCGTTTATGGGAGTTCAATCCGGAGGGACCTCGTATCCTCCAGCATTTCATGGGCGCGACACCCTCGGAGATGTACGAGCTGTTCTTCGGACCGCAGGTGGCGTGTCCGGATTTGGCCGAGGATGCGGGACTAAGCCGCGATCGCCCGGATACTCAGGTAAATAGCTCAAAGCCCGGACATTCTATTTGTATGCCTTTCAAAAGATTGTCTCCTGACCCTTTATTCTTTACAGGAATGGGTGGCGCAATCAAGGCTGATAAGGTGTCCGCCCCCCTCCCAGAGACCGCACTGGAGCCCGTGCTGGTCAGAATGTTGGAGGTTGCGCCCATGGAGGGGGGCGACGGGGGAGATAAAGGAGCTAATACTTCGCCCGAAGGGGCGACCGAAGAGGAGGGAACAAGGGATCCCTCCCTTCGGAGGGAGAAGAGGACCGCCTCCGAAGATCCGGAGGTCAAACCCCCTAAGCGTGGGAAGAAATCTCACTGGTCCGCGTCCGGAGAGAATCCGGACGCGCAATCCTCGCCAAAGGGCCAGCCCTCCAACGAGCCGTGAGTATGAAAGAGGAAAATAAGGGAATACCTTCGTTTATGCTTCTGTAGGTAACCGAAATATTTATATCGCAGTTCGGATCTGCAGCCGTCTCAGATGAGTTCATCCTCGGGGGATCTTCTTCCGGAGATGATGGAGAGCGACACTCCGTCTGCCAGACCGCCAGATGAGGCAAAGCGATCCCGAAGTGTCGTCGCGGAGGGCGTTCCCGAGTCCAGAGGGGCCAAAGAGTTCAACACCCACCAGAGTCCGCCGGGAGAATCAAGAGTTTGCTTGAGAGGGCGCCCATTTCGAAGATCACCGTGCGTTAATGCATATGGTGATTGGAAGGATTTCGTCCGCTGAAAGCGGATTGCGTGACGCCGCCATGAGCTTGCTGGCGGGATTTGAGGTATACGAAAATAATGCACCCCTTTGTTGTTCTAACAGTTTGTGCATGTAAAAAATGTGCCCTGTATAGATAGTAGCCCCTGAGACTCGGTAGGTTGTCGAGGACGACAGCGTGCCGAGGATCGAAAATCTAAATAACTCGGGTAATGAATACCGCCATTCTGATACAGGTGGCGGATAGTCCGGGGGCCAGCCGGACTGATCAGTTTGCCGAACTGAGTCGACAACTGGACATGGCAGATGCTGATATCGCACTTGTCAATCGGTGACTTGACGAGTCGCAAGGTAAATAAATTCTCCACAGCCGCTTTATTGAGTGGGTTAAAGCCCTCCTCTGATAAGTTATATGCTGTTTATCTGAGCGATGCTGCTGCTGTGGAGAGTTTTGGGCGAGCTTATGCAAGCTAAGGAGCAAGCCCGAAGGAGTGATGTGGCTGCTGCGAGGGCGGCCGAAGAGTTGAAGGCCGAAAAGGCTGCGCACTGCCTAAGCAGGGCGGAGGTGTCCGAATTGGCCAAGAAATTAAAGGATGCTACCGACCGTAGCGAGGCTCTTGAAAAGGAGCGCCTATCGGGGCGGGAAGACCTGAAGAAGGCCACCGCCGAAGCCAAGGATGCCCGTTCTACCATGCGGGCTATGAAGGAGGAGCTGCGCCAAGCCGGAGAAATCGTGGCTGGCAAGCCTTTTCTTATGCGTCGCCGGTTTATGGATGCCAAGTATGCTCAATTTGAGCGGCAGTGGAGTTCAGAGGATCCGTACATGGATTTGGCTGCGAGTGCGGCTGATGCCGTTAAACACTTCCAGAGCCAAGGGGATCACGAGGCGGAAGAGTCGTATTGGTCTCAATTCCACAGCCCGGATCGCGCTCTTCCTCTGTCGGACAGGTTGGCCGAATGGGCCAAACTAAATAGACTGTCCGGACTGGCCATGACTGACATCGTGGCCCATATCTGGCCAGAAAGATCCAAGGCGACGAGCTACTTTGGCTTATTGCAGCAATTCCTTGGTGCGGTGCCGCATATAAGGGAGATGAAGCGGTCGGCCTGCATCGAGGGCGCGCGGATGGCCCTTGCTCGTGTGAAGGTGCATTATGCGGAGATGGATGCCACCGCCGTTGTTGCCCAGGGTCCGGATGGAAGCTGGCTCCCTGCTGAGCACTACTTCGGAGAAGTCATGCGCGGTGCTCGTAAAGTAGAGGCGCAGTGCTCAAAGAATGTAACGTTCAAATGAACACAATACCTTGTAAATTAACGATTATAGTATGAATGCTTTTTATACTTTTGCTTCCAAGTAGTAAAACTTCTCCTCTGCGGCCGTTTGCGTATACTTGTGTATAACCTGAAAGATGCAGTCTTCGGCTTCAGCCCCCTTGCACAAGGTGCTGGGGTGTTCGCAAAATAGCGCTTTTTCACACTTTAATCCGACGCCTCGGTCTGTTATAAGGAGGTGGTAGCGAGCTAACGAGGCAATCCGGACTATGGTGCTTTATTTCTTTCACTTAGCTGGAGCTCGAGGGTGGGGCTACGATATAGCCCCTAATGACACCGCACATCTCCGGATTCGGGGTGCGTATGTGCCTGACCGGGAAGCGGTCCTTCGTCAAGGCGGGAATTCTAAACATTCCGGTAGTCGATCAAGAGGCTGACCAGACTCGCTATATCATGACAGTCAGTTTTTGGCTTTCATCGAGGTGCTCGCCCAAATTAGGCGGGGGCAATCGCAGAGTTCTCCGGTGCTGCATTAGCCGGGTGATACGGAACGTAAGGCAGCAAAACACAGGAGCCGGGCAAACCCAACATTTGACCAAAGACATGATTCGGAGCTGATGCATATAATGCCTAACTTGAGACGCCGAACACTCCCGAAGGTGTTCGGACTTTGTGATAACGGGCAGAATTATGCCCTAAGCCCCTTGTGTCCAGGTACGGGCATTGTCTTCTGACGCGGCCGATGCCAAAGCGTCAGGCTCTGCCTTGGCTATAGCAAGAAGCCGAGGGAGATTTAACAACAAGAGACAGTAATAAAAAGGTCTACGTAGGGTCTTAATCTGAAAAGAATCCTTGTGACGGGTCCCTACTGCACGTCTGCCTGTGTGTCTCCGCGGCGCCGTTATCACGGGCGGAATACGCACGTTGTTCATCTCAGAGAAAGAGAGGAACACTTTAGTTTTAGAAACAGTTCGTGCGAAAAATATGCAAAAGAATAAGTGTAAATAATTAGAGCGAAGTTTATATGAAACCGCGTTTAGTTGTGCGCTCAGCCCCTTGTGAAAGGGTATTCGGCTAGGGAGCCCCTAGCCTGCTTAGTCCGGATTCGTTTATCCGAGTCCGCGGTCTTTAAATGACCCGCGCACTGAAATGGTGGCATGGGGACCTGGCATCTTAAGTGTAAGAGACGCGTAATGTGGTATGGCGTTGAAGCGGACAAAAGCCTTTCGTCCCAATAGTGCTTGATATTCACTTTTGAATGGGACGATGTGGAAAATTAACTTTCAACGTCGAAAATTGTTCGCAAACCGAACACGACTTCTAGTAATATCGAGCTCTGCACTTGGCGAAGGGCTGGCGTAACTCCTTTGAAGGAAGTGTGGCTGTGTCGAATTCTGGTAGGGTCTATCCCCATCCGACGGATTGTGTTTGAGTATAGCAGGTTTAAGTCACTGCCTCCGTCCATTAGGACGTTTGTGAATTGTAGTCCGTCTATTACCGGATTCAATATCAGGGGTGTCCGTCCCGCGTTTCGAACACTTTTGGAATAATCCAGGTGGTCGAAAGTGATTGGTTTTGATATCCAATCTCCATGGTTTGCTGGGCTGGACCTTGCGAAGCTCTTTTTAGAAAGTGCCGCACTGTTTTTCCGTGTCCTCACATGAAGTGAGTTTACTGCTTTGACCTCTTGTGGGAAAGTCTTTTGTTTTCCGGTGCCCTGGTGGCGGGGTTTATCTTCTTCGCTTGACGCGTCGAGCCCCTTGTGTTCGGCGTCTAGTCGGCCGGACTGTTTGAAAACCCAACAATCCTCGTGGGTGTGATTTATGGCCTTCGGGGTACTGTGGATTTGACATATCCGACCCAAAATTTTGTGTAGGTTAGACAGTTCGTCATTGTCATCCTTGATGGCTGAGTTTTACTATTTGGCCGTGAGCTTTTAAATCCGTCGTTGACTGCCGTGCTCTTTGGGCTTTTTCTTTATTCCGGCGCTGCTCTTTTCTCGCCGTGATTTTCCATTTCCATCTCTTATCTCAGATGTACTTGGGTCGCTGGTGCTGCATCTTGCCAGCCAGCTATCCTCTCTCGCATGAAGCGGGTCATGAGGCTTGTTAATGCGGTCATTGTCCTCGGTTTCTCTTGCCGAGGTGTCTGGCGAGCCATTCGTCTCGGACATTGTGCTTAAAAGCTGCTAAGGCTTGGCGTCCGGACAATCGACTATTTGGTTCTTTTTGGTAAGGAACCTGTTCTGAATTTCCGCACTGACTCTCCGGGCTGTTGAGTTATGTGACTTAGGTCATCTCGTGATCCGGAGGCCGGACATAAGTCCCTTGAAAATTTGCTCTAGCGCGCCTCGAGCTCTTCCCAACTTCCAACAGTATTTTTCGGGAGGCTTTTGAGCCAATGACGGGCTGGCCCTTTAAGCTTGAGGGGTAGATATTTTATGGCGTGGAGATCGCCTCCTCCGCCATATGTATATGCAGATATAGTCTTCTATCCGCACTCTGTGGTCTGTTGTTCCATCGTAGCTTCTATGTTTATGGGTTTAAACCCTGCTAGGAATTATGATCCAACACCTCGTCGGTGAAGCATAGTGGGTGTGCGGCGCCCCTGTACTTGTATGTGCCGCTATCGTCGGACACTTGACGTGTTCCTTTGTTTATTGGGGCTGTCTTTTGGGTCCGTAGATGGACTGGCTGGGCCATTGGACGGTGGGGCTTTATGGCCTCCTCGTCAATTGGGAGCAGCTTTTCGGGTAGCTCTTCGATTGGTGGCGTTGCCGTGTTTATCTGCGGTTTTAAGTACTTTGCTCCATCTCATTCAGCGCGCCTTCCGCTGTGTTGAGCTTCCGCTTTTCTTTCTTCAGCTTTGTCAGTAGCGATGAGCCTGCGTTTGAAAAGCTCTTGTTCAACGGGCTCCTCGAGTTCGTCGTCATTGGGGCTTGTTTCGTCTTCGGAGGGAGGTATATAGTTGTGATCCTCGACCTTTTCTTCTGCCGCCCCTTCGTGAGGGCTTGCTTCTGCATCCTCTTGCGCTGAGTTTTGCTGGAGGGGTTTGTCTTCGGCACTCTCTGGGGTATTATTATTTCCTGTGCCGGAATCTTCATTCTTGTTGTGGCGGGTTTTAGAGCGGCGCCGCTGACGTCGGCGTTTAGGCTGTTTCTTTAGAGAATCTTCCTCCGCTGCTTTTTCGCCATCCCCTTGTTTTGGGGTATCCACCATGTAGACGTCATATGATGTGGTGGCCTTCCAGTGCCCCATGGGTGCTGGGTCCTGTTCGTCTCCGGCATCATCGTCCATAGCGTCGATGTCATCAGAGTCGTAGTCTAGCATGTCGGTTAGATCCTCGACAGTGGCTACAAAGTGGGAGGTGGGTGGGCTCTGAATTTTTTCGTCGTCCGAGCTCCAACCGTCCTGGCCATAGTTCAGCCAGGATTCTCCTGATAGCGAGAGATGCTTCAGAGAATTCAGGATATCGCCAAAGGGCGAGTGCTGAAAGATGTCCGCGGCGGCGAATTCCATAACCGGCGCCCAATCCGGTTTAATTGGCAGGGGCGCGGGAGGCTCGGAGTCCGACGAGGAGTCCGCGCCTCGGGATCACGAGTTTCGCAGGGACGAGATTGGTATTCGCCCATCGCCAGATGTTGAAGCCCTGTGGCGTCATCCACCGCCCCATCACGGCTAATCGGCCGGGCTAGTAGCCGGAGGGTTCGATCTTGACCTCCGGCACCTTGTCCGACGGCAGAGCTAGATCATGCCCATCGTCACAGTGCGGCACGCTTGGCTGTGGCTCGAGTCCGTCGAATATCAAATCTCCGCGGTCATCGGCCGTGAAGTTCAAGCTTCCAAATCTGACTCGATGGGGTGGGCGAGCTTGCGATCCGCTCCAGATGGCCAAGAGAATTGCCCGCAGCAAAGCCGCCGAATACGAAGATCTGTCCGGGAGAAAAGTCTCACCTCGACAGCGTCGATGGTTGAAGATGCCATCGAGCCTATCGGTGACGCATACACGAGGAACTCTCAATGAAAGCACCAATGTCGGTGTCAAACCGACAGATCTCGGTAGGGGGTCCCGAATCGTGCGCCTAAGTGGATGGTAACAAGAGACGAGGGACACAATGTTTTTACTGTGTTCAGGCCCTCTCGATGGAGGTAAAACCCTACGCCCCGCTTGATTAATATTGATGATATGGGTAGTACAAGAGTAGATCTACCACGAGATCAAGGAGGCTAAACCCTAGAAGCTAGCCTATGGTATGATTATTGAGATGTGATGTTATGTCCTACGGACTAAGGCCCTCCGGTTTATATAGACACCGGAGAGGCTAGGGTTACACAGAGTCGGTTACAATGGTAGGAGATCTACATATCCATATCGCCAAGCTTGCCTTCCACGCCAAGGAAAGTACCTTCCGGACACGAGCCGGAGTCTTCAATCTTCTATCTTCGTAGTCTGGGAGTCCGGCGTATATTGATAGTCCGGCTGTCCGGACATCCCCTAGTCCAGGACTCCCTCAATGATGAAATATGGTGCCTAATGAAATTCACCATGCGTGCAATAATATTAACAAGGAATAAGCATGCAGAATATCACATCAAAAGTATCAGAGCACAGATGCATCAAAAGTATCAGAGCACTATGCACCGTCCAGAAGTATCAGGGCACCATCGGGTTTTAAGATTACAACTCGATCCAGTAAAAAGTTTCGGAAGAACGAGAGTTGTAACTTAACAAAATGCCCATAATATAAACCCGCTTGAAGACTAACTCAGATTTCTCCCCCTTTGTCATCAAATGACCAAAAGGATTGAAACTGAGGACTAACGCCCCTGAAGAATTTCAAGTTGATGGAGGAGCGCCAGCGTTGTCGGGGTTGTTTGTTGAAGTAGGGCCTGCCGCAGTGTCGTCCAAATCTTCATGCTCATCAGCTTCACGCGATGAAGAATAAGAGCTGGCCACCAGATCAGGAACTTTGACTCTTGAATTTCTTCAGAGGTGGTGCAGACCAGTCAAAAGCTTCCTGGAGACCCATAGTCTTCAGTTCTTCCGCGGTATATACATGAGTGAGAACAGCCCAGGTGCGGTTGAGGGTTTCATGAAGGTGATAATGGTTTTTCTTCACAGCATTATGGGTTGAGGTCATGTTATGAAGAATAGCAGCAAACTGACGCTTCACCCATTTGTGATTGCGATCAACCTTCTGATGAAGACTGAGGAGTAACTCACGGTCAGTCATCACCCTGGGTGTTGTGGCTTGAGGCTTCTGCTTAGCTGAGGTATTTGCAGCAGTGTCATGTGTAGCGAGTCGTCATTGGTGGAGTAAGATGTAGCTGCATTTAAATTGACCATCCAATGGACGAGTGCCTTCATCGATCATAGCAGTTGCCTTGCCTTTGTCATCGATGACTTAAACTGGTCGCTTGAGGACTTCAATGGGAGGCAAGTAGCTACCATGATTTAGAGTGTCAGCCTTGTAATTCAGTGAAGATCTTGCCCTTATGAATCTCATAATCCAAGGCGCATAGGGCTTCAGCTTTAAAGGTGACATTGCAACATTAGCAAGAGTCCTCATGAAGAAATCATGGATGTTGACGGGAACGCCATGAATGATGTTGAAAAGCATGTTCTTCATGATGCCAACGACATCTTCATCATTTGAGTCGTGGCCTTTGATTGGACTCATTGTCTTTGTCAAGATTCGATAGACAGTCCGGGGCACATAGAGCAAGTCCTTGACGAGGAATTTGGTTCGTGGGGCCTGCCCTGGCTTCAAAGGCTTCATGAGCACTTGCATATAATGGTTCGCTCGGCCAGTGGTCATTGTAGATGCAACGTGTAATCGCCATGGGGAGGATCAAGAGGAAGGACACGAAGAAATTCAGTTCTTTGGTGCCTTGTAGTGAGTGTTTTCGGTCATCCAATCCAGCACCCATGAATTGACGTCTTCAAAGATCTCCGTGATATGCAGTGTGGCGAGAACTCAAGAATGAGTTCTTCATTCCAATCACGTATATCGCAGCAGAAATTCAGCAGTCCCGCATCGTGAATAACACTGAGGACTGGCTCGAAGCACGGCAGAGATTCCATATCCACATGAGGAATATGTTCATGATCGAAGATCTTGTCCTTGTCAAAGAGCACTGAGGAATAGAAGTTGGCTTGAGTAGCAGTCCAGAAACGCCTCTTCCTTATGCGAGTAGAGTCATATGGATTATAATCCGTGAAGAACACATGCTCAGAAAAGAAGTCTTCAGCCTTGAATTTTTGCTTGCTTGAGAACGGATTCTTGGCTTGGGCAAAGGAGTGTCGATGATTTGCAAAGACAACCTCGTAAATTGCATGCTCGAGCACCGCAGTCGAGGAATTTCTGGTTCCTCTTCTTGTGCAACTTGAGGATCAACAAGAAGAGGTTCTTCAAAGACTAGCGGCTGGAATTTCTTCATGAACAAATGAAGTGGGATGAGTTTCTTCAGAGCCCATTTGAACAGTTGTAGCCGAGGACTGAGGAATCTGTTGAATAGGAGCGAAGAGAGGAGTATTGGGATGCTGACTTTCCCAAAATCCATCATTCATCACTGGTGTAGTGCATCCAATATCCACATCTTCATCTTCACTTTCAATTTCCTCAACACCAGCCTCTTCAGCTGTGAACTGAGGCATCGGTGAGGAAACGACTGGCGTTGAAGGGAATGCTTCCACTTCAATTTCTTCATCAAGCTGTTCTGACGTAGCAGCAGAATGATTTTCTTCATCAGATCCGCTTGGGATCTTATAGTCTTCTCCATAAGGAACAATTTCCTTTGATGACATGGAGGAAATCGAACGGCATCAATAGGATTTTCAAGAGAGCTGGTCATTGGCTTCATTTTCTTCGCAGTCAAGAATTTGACGCAGGTGATGCCTTCCTTTTCTTCATCGCAGCTCGCTCTGCAGCCTTGGTCTTCTTCACTTCATAGGCAAAAGGAAGAATAGGAGTTGGAGTAGGCGCGGAGGAGCTGAGAACTGTGGTTGATTTTCTTCAGCACAACCGATGCAGATTGCCTCGATCTCTTGATTTCTTCAGCGCACCACTAGTGGATGCCCTAGCAATTTCTTCGGTGGTGGGATGGAGTCATCAGCCTCGAACTTGTATTCTCATCAGCAGCTAAAAGTCATCAACGGTCTGGCATGTTCTTCACCGTGCTGAGCAGAGTCTGCGCAGCCTGAGGATTTTCTTGTTGCGATGGGGCTGCAATAGTTGACATTTTCTTCGTCAGGTTGACGAATCTCACTTTGGCTCCTTGCTAATCAGCATTGTATGCATTGAAGTCCTTGCTGAGGGCTTGGATTTCAAATTGAGCCTTGAGAAGTTCTTCAGGTGTCAGTCTGACAACGTTCTTCTTCAGAAGCTTCTCCTTTCTATCTTGATCTCTTTTTATCTCACGAGCCTTCTCAAACTTCCATTTCTCTTGAGAGATGAAATGGGTCAGCATGTGACTTTGACCAGGAGTCAGAGGCAGATCAGGCATTGGAGTGTTTGGATCCTGGTGCCAGAGGTCAATGTAGTCAAGAATCTTCTTCGGATCCAAAAGCAGTGGCACAGATGTGCCTTTGGCTCTAGCGGCCTTTGCTTGTCTGTCTCTGATGATTTCAGCAAGTTCTTCATCGAGGCCTCATCATCGAGGGCACTTGAATGCAACCTGTTTCTTCCTTGGACTTGACCGAGGACCACGCCCACTGTTGCTTTTGTCTTCAACAATGAGGGACCTGATGAGGACATTGGTGCGGTGAGGAACTTGCCGAGACACGTATAATTGAGAAACCCCGAGTCCTTTGGCATGTAGCCGATGCACAGGAGTTGAGGACTTTGAGGAGCTGCGGAGGACTTTGATGGAGCAGAGCGACCGAGGAATTTGCCATGAGGGCGCAGCTGAGGAACTTGGCCGTGAGGGCGCTGAAGGTGAAGCACTTGGCTTACGAGCAGGCTTCTTCGGCATTGATTTCCTCGGCTTGACCGAGGTCTCAGCAGCAGCAGCAGCGGCAGAATCCTCATTGAATTTCCTCACTGCCTCCTTGGCTTGTCTTGCCAGTTTTGCTTGGCGCCTAGCCCATTCTTCAGGAAAGTCCTCACCACGCTTGATGCTGGTGGGATCAGCTACTTGGCCAGGTGCCAATGGAGCTCTTGGGCATGGAGGATTTAAGGCGAATTTCTTCATGTACTTAGGAGTAACATATCGATATTCCCTCCATTCTCGTGCCCATCTTCGTTCAATCCTCTGAATGCGCACTTTGCGCTGATTTTTGTTCTCTTTGCCAAACTTGGCTTCATCAGGTGTGCAATAATCCTTGTATATTTCATCAGGGATCTTGAAAGCAGTCATGACCTCAGGTTTCTTTCCTCCTTTCTGCGGTCTCTTTCCTTCAGCCATTTTCTTCAGATGAGGAATTTGAACAATTGAACACTCTGAAGAGGTATGCAATTTTTCTTCGAGGAACGCTGCAAATGAGTTAAGTTGATGAGAACCTAGTGATTCAGCAGCGGACCTGAGTACCTGTGAACAAAGTGTAGGTGCGAGGAATTTGGAGAGGTCATATGCGTTCTCAGAAGATTTTTCGAAACGACAAGTTTTGAGGAATTTGACCGGTTGAGCCTTGAGGAATTTCACTAAGCGTTCTTGTCTTAGGTTCCAGAGTTGTACAGATCGAAAATCCGCACAATTGAGGAATCTTGAAGAAAATGAGTGCTTAGAGAGATGGATCAAGATCATACAGTGTGTGAGGTGTTCATATGTGTGAAGATTTGAAGAATAAACACCTTTGAAGATTTTCAGGAAAACTTGAGAATCAAAGTGAGTAATAAAAGTAACTTTTAATTACCCGAATCAAGAACACGATTTAACCGAGATGAACAGCGGTGAAGTTCGTTGTTAGATCTCCCACGCCCTAACTTGGCAGAGGGAGACAACTACGGCGGCGGCGGAGTGAAGATTTCCGCAGCCGGCGCGAGTACGACGGCGACGAGGTCGAGGCAGTGAAGCTCTTCCTCACCGGCGGCGATGGAGAAGCGGCGCTTAGGGTTTGAGGAGCTCGAGCGAGAGACAGCGGCCGAGCGGAGTAAATGAAGTGAGGAAGGGGAGAGGGGTATTTATAGCCACGATAAAAACTGTTCGCCTGAAGATTTTGGGACGAACATGCCCCTGCCCTTTCTCCTTCACGCGACATATGTCACCCACGTACTGTGCAGATGAGATCGTGTAATATCGTGGGTGATTATAATAATGCATCGTGGGATGCATAATGGTTTGAGCGGTAAAACCGAAATCTGGATAAGATTTGTTTTAAAGTTTCGTTCGCAATTTCTTCAGCTGACAAGGACACAATGAAGACTTTGAACGGGTTTCAAATAGAACGCAGATGAAGAATTTGTGAATAGATTGGGTTGAGTATAGCATAGAGGGGGAAGGATCCGATCACATTCACTTAGCAGAAAACGCAACTTGAAGAAATAGCCATAAGTGAATGCTGTAGAGGACATAACTCATATATATATAGCCAATGAAGAAAAACGACGGAAATAGTGAAGATTTTGCAAAGTTGAAGAATTTGAAAAACTGAAGAATTTCAAAAATGAGGAAAAACTCAAATTGAAGATTGGTGGCGTGGCCCACCGTATAAGAATGATGATTTCAGACACCGCGTACAATTGTCGTAGGGTTCTTGAGAATCAAATTCTTCATTAATTTCTTCACACTTAGAGTGTTATTCTTCATTGATTGAAGAAAACGTTTCTTCATGTGTTGCACATCTAAGTCATCAATTTTGCATAAGTGTTAGGATGTGTGTCCTTTTCAAAGAACATTCAAGACTCTAAGATATTTAGCTCACACCGCAACTTGCTAAATCTCTTCTCATCCAAGGGCTTAGTGAAGACATCAGCTAGCTGTTCTTCATCTTCACATGCTCGATGGAGATGTCGCCTTCAACACATGATCACGAAGAAAATGATGACGAATCTGGATGTGCTTTGTCTTCGAAAGTGCTGAACTGGTTGTGAGCAATCTTGATGGCACTCTCATTGTCGCAGAGGAGAGGCACATTCTTCACGCTGACGCCATAGTCCTTGAGGGTTTGCTTCATCCAAAGCAGTTGAGCACAGCATGAGCCAGCAGCAATGTATTCAGCTTCAGAAGAGCGGTGATACACAGTTCTGCTTTCATCGAGGACCAATGGACCAAAGATCGCTCGAGGTAATGACAAGTGCTAGATGTTGACTTGCGGTCCACACGATCACCAAAGATAGTCGAGTCGAATATCCAATGAGATCAAAAGCAGAGCCCTTGGGGTATCATAATCCTAGTGTTGGTGTGTGAGCTAGATATCAAGAATATGCTTCACAGCCTTATGGTGTGATTCCTTGGTGCAGCTTGAAATCGGGCACACATGCAAACACTAAGCATTATATCCGCCTAGATGCACATAAGTACAATAAGGAACCAATCATGGAGCGGTATACCTTGTGATCAAGTCAATACCATTTTCATCAAGGCATAGATGGCCATTTGTGGGCATAGGAATTTTGATGCCTTTGCAATCTTGCATGCCAATTTCCTCAAGACATCTTTGAGGTATTTCCGAGATATGAATATGCCATTGCGCTGCTGACGGATTTGAAGACCTAAGAGGAATTTCAACTCTCCCATCATAGACATTTGATATTCTTCACTCATCATATAAGAAAATTCATCACTATAACGTTGGTCAGTACAACCAAAGATAATATCATCAACATATATTTGGCACACAAACAGTTCACCATCATAAGATTTAATGAAGAGAGTAGGGTCGAGTGAACCGGGTGTGAAGCCATTCTTCACGAAGAATTCCTTCAATGTATCATACCACGCCCGAGGGGCTTGCTTGAGGCCATAGAGGGCCTTATTGAGTCTGAAGACTTTGTCAGGATTCTTTGGATCTTCAAAACCTGGGGGTTGAGCAACATATACTTCTTCCTCAAGCTTACCATTGAGGAATGCACTTTTCACATCCATTTGATATAAGATGATATCACGATGGTTAGCGTAAGCAAGTAATATGCGAATAGCCTCAAGTCTAGCAACATGTGCAAAAGTTTCATCGAAATCAATTCCTTCAACCTGTGTGTAGCCTTGAGCTACTAGTCGTGCCTTATTCCTCACCACTAGGCCATTTTCATCTTGCTTGTTGCGGTAGATCCACTTTGTGCCAATGATATTATGCTTATGAGGATCAGGCGATTGACCAATTCCTGCACATTGTTTAGCTCGAATCGATGTAATTCTTCTTGCATAGCCTGAATCCACTCCGGCCCGTAAATGCTTCATCTACCTTAGTGGGCTCTGTGATAGAGACAAAAGCATAGTGCCCACAAAAGTTAGATAAATGTGAAGCTTTTGAGCGTGTGAGAGGACCTGGTGCGCTAATGTCATCGATGATCTTCTCCACTTGCACTTCTTTTGCAACGCGAGGATGAGCTGGTTGTCGCTGAGGAATTTGATCAGCATTTTCTTCAGCACCATTTTCCTCATCATGTTCTTCGTGCATCACTCGACGCTCTTCATGAACAGGAATGAATTCTTCAGCAGATTCTTCAAGAGGGAATGACATCCTCGGTTGCCTTGAGCTTGATAGCATCCTCGGTGCTGGTTCATCTAACACAGAAGGTAGGTGCTCTCTTTATGAGCCATTAGTTTCATCGAACCGCACATCTACAAAGGTCAACAATCTTGTGAAGAACAATGTTGAAGACTCAGAGGTGTGCGTAGTCCTTTCCGAACCAAGCATAAAACCTTCATGTGCTTTCGTGCAAATTTAGAGTTGTGGTGAGGATCTCTAATCCAACATTTAGCAATCAAGACTTTGAAATAACTCACATTGGGTTTCTTGTCGTTGAGGAGTTCATAGGCGGTCTTCTTGAAGAATTTGTGAAGATATACTCTGTTGATGATGTGGCACGCAGTATCAATTGCATCAATCCAAAAACGCTGAGGCGTTTTGTAGTCATCAAGCATAGTGTGAGCCATCTCAACAAGAGTTCTGTTCTTGCGCTCCACGACGCCATTTTGCTGAGGAGTATAGGGAGCAGATAGCTCATGAGTAATACCAAGTTCATCAAGATAGGCATCAAGACCGGAATTCTTGAACTCGGTTCCATTGTCACTTCTGATATGCTTGATCTTCACACCAAAGTTGGTTGAAGCCCTCGAGGAAAATCGTTTGAAGACTTCCTGCACTTCATGTTTGTAAGTACCAATGTGTACCCATGTATATCGAGAATAATCATCAACAATGACAAAACCATATAGAGATGCATCATTAGTGACTGCTGAGTAATGATTAGGTCCGAAGAGGTCCATGTGAAGCAATTCGAAAGGACGGTAGTGGTCATGATAGTCTTTGCTGGATGCTTGGCCTTGGTCATTTTTCCAGCTTCACAGTTCGCGATAAGTGATCCTTGAGGAATTTGACATTCTCAATGCCAATGACATGCTTCTTCTTCGCAAGCGTGTGCAAATTCCTCATGCCTACGTGACCAAGTCGTCGATGCCATAGCCAGCCTTCTGAAGCTTTTGCAAGTAGACACACGGATGGTTATGGTCCTGTAGAAAAATCAACAATATACAGATCTCCTCTCCTAAAGCCTTCGAAGACTTTGGAATTGTTAGCTTCCATAATCACAACACAGCGATACTTGCCAAAGACAACAACCATATCAAGATCACAAAGCATTGAGACTGACATTAGATTTATCCTAAGGACTCAACAAGCATGACTTTGTCCATGTGTTTATCCTTAGAGATTGCAACCTTACCAAGACCCAATACCTGACTTTTGCCTTTGTCAGCAAAGATGATATGCTTCAGAGGTGACGTTGTTAAAGGAGCATCCATCAATAGATTCTTGTCACCAGTCATGTGATTTGTACATCCACTATCGAGGACCCATTCAGTAGTTTTGGGTTGATCATCCTGCAGATGAATTAGTGTAGCTTACAATCTCATATGCTTCATCGCTGAAGAATATGATATCAAGTTCATCGATGAATTTCATCAAACAAGAAGCAGATATAGCAAGATGAGGACGTGTGAGATGAAAGTTCATTTCATCATGATTCGCCAAGGCCCTTTCAGCATTTTGTCGTCCCCAACAAATTCTTCAAAAGTTAAAGCACGCCCGAGACCTGACCTGCAGAAGAGATTAGTTCTTTTCTTCACCACCCACATCCGAGGGGTGCCAAAGAATTCATCACTCATGAAAGCACCATATGAGAATGGTGGCAAAGATGCCAAACCATTTCGCTTCACATAAGATGGGTTAGGTAAGCATATGAATAAGCGAGTAATTCTTCGAGGACTTATGAACATAATGGTTTGAAGAATAATGCACATATTCATAGCCCTTAGTTCTACCTCATGAGACAGAGTTGTTAGCATGATGATAATCATATGAGGACTTTGATCCTTTTGAGGAATTTGATCCATGTGAGGAATTTGGTCCGTATGAGGACTTGGATCCATATGAAGAGTTTGGTCCATATGAAGAATTTGATCTGGGGTTTCTGTTCTTCATGTGTGGTGTCATGAGGACATTCACCAAGACTTTCAACATAACTTTTGGGAACCCAGATTTTCTTCATAGGGGAACTGCTCTGCAGCTTAGTGCCAACATATCTAGCAAATACTTCACCATTCTGATTTTTGAACAGTTTATAGTTGAGTCAAATGACTCATCGAAGAATGAGGAGATTCACATGTAAAGCCAGATAAGTTAGATGGATCAATGGAGGTCCCTTTGCAGCAACCCATGAGGTTTTGGGGTACCGCCAGCTTCCAATATGTTCCATCAGCATTGAGTTTCCTCTCAAAGGCAATACGCTCTTTCCTAGGGTTTCTGTTGAGGATCTGCTTTTTAAGCACATCACAAAGTGTCTGATGCCCTTTGAGGCTTTTGTACATGCCTATCATGTACAATTCCTTCAGCCCTGCATTGTCAGTGCTACTAGCAATGTCCTCAGATGAGGAATTAGTGATAGCAGAGGAAGATGAAGAATTTGTAACAATTGAAGCATTTGAACATTCAGGTGAAGAATTAGCAGATTCACGTTCAATGCACTTTAAGCATGGAGGAACAAATTCTTCCTGAGAAGCGCTGATTTGCTGAGCTAGTAAAGAATCGCGCTCCTTAAGAAGATCTTCATAACACACTCTTAACTTTTCAAGATCTTCCTTTCTTTGAAGAGATTCAAGAGAAAGCTTCTCGTGATCTTGCTTTTCTTGAAGAATTTCATAAGAAAGTTTCTCATGATCAGATAAGAGAGTGTTCTGATGACTTTGAAGGTTATCAAACCTAGACTGAAGTCTCTGAAGATTTTCAGTCAGGGCTTTAGTGCGATCCATTTCTTCACCCAACATATCATCACTTTTGTCTAGCATGTTTTGAACTTTCTCAAAAGCCCTTTGTTGTTTCTCAGCAATCTTAGCAAGTTTAGAGTAGCTGGGCTTTAGATCCTCATCAGATTCATTTTCACTAGATTCAGAGGAGTTGTATTTGAGTACCTTTGCACCTTTTCCATGAAGCAATAGGTGGGAGCGTAGCCATCATTATCTTCATTAGGCTTGTCGGTGGGGTCAGTTTCTTCAGTATTGAAGATGGACTTGCTGACGAAAGCAGTAGCGACGGCCAGACTCGCCACACCAGACTCAGATTCTTCAAACGCCTCCTCTTCATCATTTTCCTCAGATTCAGCTTCAGAGTCCATTTCCTTGCCAATGAATGCCCGAGCCTTCTTGGAGCTGCTCTTCTTGTGAGATGAAGACTTCGAGGATTTTGATGATGAAGATTTTGACGATTTCTTCTTCTTCTTTGCTTCATCAGAACTGTAATCCTTGTACTTCTTCTTCTTCATTTCCTTTTCCCACTGAGGACAATCTTGAATATAGTGACTAGGTTTCTTGCATTTGTGGCACAGCCTTCTCTTATAGTCACTAGATGAGGAATCACTGCTTCTTGAGGATTTTCCAAAGCGACCACGTCGTGAGAACTTCTGGAATTTCTTCACGAGCAGTGCTAGCTCCTGGCTCAATTCTTCAGGATCACCAAGGCTACTACCAGAATCCACATATTCAGAGTCAGACACAGCCTTGGCCTTCAGGGCACGTGGTTTGCCATAGTTTGAACCATAGAGATCTCTCTTTTCAGCAAGCTGGAACTCGTGAGTATTTAGCCTTTCAAGGATATCGGCAGGATCAAGAGACTTGTAATCAGCACGTTCGTGTATTATCAGTCCCAGAGTATCAAATGAGGAATCAAGCGATCTCAACAGTTTCTTCACTACTTCATGATCAGTGATGTCAGTGGCACCGAGGGCTTGAAGCTCATTTGAAATGTCAGTGAGGCGATCAAAGGTTTGTTGGACATTTTCATTGTCGAGTCTTTTGAAGCGGTTGAAGAGATTCCGAAGAACATCAACTCGAGAGTCACGCTGAGTTGAGACTCCTTCATTTACTTTGGACAGCCTATCCCAGATAAGCTTAGAAGTTTCCAAAGCACTCACTCTTCCATACTGTCCTTTGCTCAGATGGCCACATATGATATTCTTCGCTTGAGAATCGAGTTGTTTGAATCTCTTCACATCGGTAGCGTTCAGTGAGGGTGTGACAGAGGGAACACCATTTTCCACAACATACCAGAGATTGTTATCAATTGCCTCAAGATGCATTCGCATCTTGTTCTTCCAGTAGGGGTAGTCCGTCCCATCAAAGGTAGGACACCCAGCCAAGACCTTGATCATACCTGCGGTCGACATAACTAAAACTCCAGGCGGTTAGACCAAAATCACACAGAACAAGGGAGTACCTTGCTCTGATACCAATTGAAAGTGCGTTATATCGACTAGAGGGGGTGAATAGGCGATTTTATGAATTCTTCATCGAGGAATTTGCTGGTGAGGAAATTCCTTAGCTAAGAACTACTTGCAGCGGAATAAGTACTCAGAGGTAAACATAACAGATACAAGCATGGTCATCATGATGAAATGAAGACAAACACAGAGTACGTAAAGCGTAAACACAGGATAACAAGATGAAGACAAACAGATCAAGAAATTGAACTGAGGAATTTGTGAAAGTCTTCACCAAAGTCTTCAAGCACGATATGAACAACATTCAACACAAGAATGAGGAAATGGAAGGGTTGAGGAAATAGAACCAGATAGTTGGTGAAGACAAGGATTTGGTAAACCAGCTCCAACTGCTGTCTCGGCTTGTACGTCTGGTTGAGCGGCCGAGTATTTAAACTCGAGGACACGCAGTCCCGACACCCGCCTCTAAGCCGCAACTCAGACACCCAGTCCTCACCAGATTCTTCTTGAACTAAGACCACGCAGGCCTCGCCCAATCACTCGTGGTAAGTCTTCAGTGACTTCCAAACCTTCACAGACTTGGTCACTCAGCGATCCACAATTCCTCTTGATGTTCTAGACCTTGACGCCTAACCGTCTGGAAGAAGCACAGTCTTCAAAGGTAATAAGCGCCGGATCCACGCGGATCAATTTCTTCAAGGATGCTCAATCACTTTGGGTGTGTGGGGGTTTGGTTTGGGATTTTCCTCACTTGATGATTTTCGCCAAAGTCCTCAAGGATGGGTTGCTCTCAAATGACAAGTGTCAAGTTCTTCGAGCAGCCAACCAACTAGTGGTTGTAGGGGCGGCTATTTATAGCCTAGGAGCAGCCCGACATGATAAGACATAAATGCCCTTCAATGATATGACCGTTAGGTGGATAAGATATTTTGGGACAGCCCAAGAAGACAAGAACGGTCGGAAATTTGACTCTCAAATTTCTCGGGCTATCATGTTCTCATCGTAGGCAATTCAGACTGGCGAATTCCTAACTCCTCGCCAGAAAGAAGTCATCAAGGACTGTAAGAACTGCGCTCTCACATCAAGAAAATGATCGAATCAGATGAGATTTCTAATGGCTTCACTCAAGGGATTGGTAGGTGTAGGATTTTGAGTTGAGCATCACATGGAAATTTTTCTTTAGTATTTCCTCGACCCCTTTAACAAAGACGGTGTTTCCTATGACTCAAGAAAGAGAAAATGAAACTACGAAAACAAAAGTCTTCACTCTTCATGTTCCTCAAATGAATATCAAGTCTTCAAGGTCACACCAATTTCTTCACTTTCAAAGTCTTCGTAAAGTCTTCGAATATCAAAGTCTTCATCGAAGAACTTCATTTTAGGGTCGACTTTCTCTCAGAATATCAAACTCCTCATAGACTTATAGACCTGTGTACACTCACAAACGCATCAGTCCCTTAACCTATAAGTCTTCAATACACCAAAATCACTAAGGGGCACTAGATGCACTTACAAGATTGTTCCTTGGATGTTTGCTGCAGCACATATATCAATATGTAAGGATGGCTCCGCTAAAAAACTTCTATCTAGAGGACAAATAGACCTAAGGAGCCTAGTGTCCGTAACAGAAATCTGCCATGCACCCTTAAACATTTCTTCTTTTTGCTGGTGAAGGGATGGATCAGCTTGTGGATGTGCAAGTGGTGCCTCCCCACCATAAGCTGATGTTGATGGTGAGGTTGTGTCAATGTGCACCACTCTCGGCCAGTTTTCTTGCCACACACCTGTCACACTCCCTGGCCACAATATTGCACGGAGCTTCTCGGAGTCTACCAGGACGATCCGCTTGGGGGCGTATTCCATTCCTCCAAGGTTGAGGATTTTCACTCTTGTGCCTGAGAGTTCCAGCTCCTCGAGACCCCTCAATAATCCTTTCAACAACACGTTTGCCAATTCTTTGCATCCCCTAAAAGAGATATTTTTTAGCCCATCACATCCATCAATAATGACGCTCTTAAGACTAGTGTTGCTTGCTGTACCAGATAAGCATGTCATGCCTTGTGTGATGTGATTTCCTGAAAAATCAAGAAGCTCCATGCTTTCCATCCCTGAGAAGAAGTTGTTGTTGAAGAAGCAGGTGGACTTTGTTACCCGGAGCTTGCGAACGGTACAAAGCTGTCCTCGCAAATGGCTCATGTCCCAGTTTTCAGCACCCATCACGTTTAGCTCCCTGAGCTGGGTCATGAGATCCATCACCCTTGCTGACAAGATCTGATTACAATATGTGTACCGCAGGTCAAGCACCCACAAGTTTTGAAAGCATGAGCACGATCTAGCGGTGTTGTTACTGTCCAACTCATCCTTCTCTTTGTCTGCATCTGTGTGGTGATGATTTGTGGTAATTCTTGTTAGATCATCTTGGCAGTGCTCAAGCCACAGGAACCTCAAGCTATGGCAACAGAGGAATGGAGGCGATGAGAAATTGAAGGTGCACCATGAGAGCTTGAGCACGCGGATCCCGTGCGAGTGTTGAAACATGTTTTCGAGAATAACACTGAAGCGGCTTTGTACAAATCCACAAGTTGTTGTTGAAATACAGTATGGCATGCGCTCAGCTGACTTTGCCAGGTGAGTGGATAGCTTTATTGTTGATTCATCATTACTAAGTCGATTGTCATTGTTCAACAACCGCACCTAGCGTTGTACAATATCACCAACTTTCCATGCTTTGTCAATGTCTGTCAATGGGATGATCCCATCGCATACCCAATAGTTACTGGCGTGTATAGCCCAGTTGTAGTCAACGATGTGAGAGCCGATGCAGCACTGTTTCAGCATATACAAGACACACTCAGCAGCAATTGTTGAATCTATGAAGATATGGATATGCTTATTGAAGGAAATTTGTGCAGCCTCATGGCGAACTAGATAAGACCAAAGCTCTTGCGGATCTCGCCCATATCTTGAAGCTGAAATAAGAACATGGGTTGTTGTGTTCTTCACATTGTCTGTCATCTTGGGGTCAAGCCGAAACCTCCCTCGGAAAGTCCACAGCATCTTGCTATTGGCATATCCATATAGAGAAAGGCCAAAATTGAATATATCAATCTCCTCATTGCCTCCATTATGCAGAATCACCAAGAATCTCCGATTCTGTGTGGTTTAATAGATCTCTCTGACAACTTGTGCTATCTCAGTTCGGGAGCCCTGGTCCAATCCATCGAAATCATCTTCCTCGTCTTGCTTGTCAAATATCTCCATCACCCAATTGGGAAGGTTCAGCTGCTCTGAAATTCTCTCTGCATTGCTCTTCTGCTCTCCCACTTTGAGCAGTCAATGTGGATGATTTTCTCAAACTGCAGCCCTCCAGGCCTCGTTGACGTCTCATTTGATACTCCAAGGGTTTTCGCTATGGCTTGCAGAACGGTAGATGCCCCAAGACCATCCCAGCCATCAAAATAGATGGCATTCTCTCTGCTGCTTGTAGTGTCTTTCCCAAGTTCAACGAGAATCTTGTCGACGGCCTCATCAATGGTGTCCGCCTTGATAACCTGCATGAGAATCGGCCCAAACTTCAAACTTGGAACTCAGCACTAACAAGAAAAACACACTAATGGCAATATTCTGATGCATGACTAACTGTTTTTCAACTCCACTAACTAAGCATGCGTAGTCTGCAAAATAAACACATGTGTGATCCAAATTAACTAACGACTGTGCTAGTATAGAAAAAACTTTACCGCAAAATCTACTGCAATAAATATATTGAAAATATGTACAACATGCAGAATGGAATGAAAGGTGATTTGTAAATGCAAAAGTACCTCTGTACGCATGATGAAACTGATCAGATCTGTCGGTCTCTAGCCTCGAGATGAAGTCATTTTCGGGCTCAAGATCGACCAACCAGCTCTTCAACAATCTCCATACTCATTTGGACCAGTAGTCGATCAGTTCGTAACTTCCTATATGTTAGAACAGGGCTGTGCTATGTGTGTAGTTATCATATTGTATAGGGGCTTCTTTGCTTATTTCCCTTCATGTATATGTGCTGGCCTGTTGGCCCGATGGAATATAGGATCACTTCATAACATGGTATAAGAGCTAGGTTAGGTTCCCCGTCGCCGCCGCCTCGTCGCCATGTCGCTATCGCCGCCGCCGCCGCCGCCGCTCCTCTCTTCATCGAGCCTCTCCCTCTTCTTCTCGGTCGGTAGCTGCCACTTTCTGGTTCAGCAGCTGCTGCCGCCGTCCTTCCCGGCCGGCGCCGCCACCTCAGCGTTGCTGCTGCTCTTCAACGAAGCTATCTGCTGCTGCTCCTCTTCTCTCGCTGCTGCTCTTCTTCAACGAGCTGTTGCTGCTCTTCAGTGCGGCTGCCGCTTTTCTCCTCTGGTTCGCCATCGCCATCAAGCTGTGCCTCGCTGCCGCTGGTCTTCAACGAAGCTGCTGCTGCTGCTCGCTGCAATGGCGCCCACCACCACGGTGATGTCCCGCCCCACGATGTCTCGTTATCTTTAACGGACAGTAACTACAGGACTGGGTGCAGCACATGAAACTGCACATGAGGGGCCGGCTGGTCCGGGAGCACCTCTCGTGCTCGCTTGTCCCTCGCTACCCACTCCTCCAGCTGAGTTGGCCTTCCCTGTTGATGCCGATTTAAACCAAGCAACATGAGATGCTAGATGCTTTTGAAGAGGCCACCAAGAGTATCGTAATCAACTCCACTTATACAAGCAATGGACAAATGATGATGCTCGAGCCTCTTCTATCTTGGTGAACAAAGATGGATGTTGATCTCACCATGGATGTGGTGGCCCTTACCATCGTGCATATCGATGTGGGAGCACCTTCGCCATCGCTATGAGTCTCTGTGGATGCTATGTATCTCTCGTTGTTCGTCAAGAGCAACAACTACAACAGGAGATGCTACTATGGATGATTTCTACAAGGAGATGTCGGCGGTGTGCCGCCAATTGACTCTCTGGGAGCTGATGTTTGTCGCAGATGTCGTTGTTGTGTGTGGCAACAAGCTAAGCTGGAGGTTTGTCGCCTCTCACGACTTCCTCACTCGCCTCCGCCGGAGTTCGAGCAGTCGTGCTCAGCTATTGGCACGCCCATCCTCGGCTCTCTACTGGAGGCCCTTGCTGAGGTGCGATCGAGGAGGTGCGCCACGGAGCACGGGCTTATTGCCATCCTCTTCAAGCAGTCCTGGCTGCCCGCGCCCACCACCGCTGCCGGTGTGCCCTCTTCTACAGTGTGGCAGAACCTCCACTAGTGCTTTCGCAACCATCGCAAGCAGGATGGTAACATGATCACGGAGTGCATCAAGAGGAGGAAACAGGTCGCCGTGGTGGCCGCCCTCAAAAGAACTCGGAGGCTCCTCTAATTCTCGTGAGGGCTCCCTTGAGAAGGTTCACCAGAGATGCTCACCTTGTCTGCGCCGCCATCGCTTCTCGCACCATCCTTAGGTTCTACTGGTTTTGCTGGTCGACGTCTGTCCACCACCGCACTCTTCGTCAGTACATCTTTGCCTGGATTCTTGATTCTAGGGCCTCCTTCCACATGACACCACAGAGATCACCTTTGTGCTATCAATTCCGTGCCCTCTCCTCTTACAGCTCAGATCGCAGATGGCACTTCTCTTTCTGTCGCAAGAGGGACTCTTTCCACGCCTTCTTTTCATGTCCCCGCCATTTCTCATGTTCCTAAACCGACTATGCAACTTCTATCCGCTGGTCAACTTATCGACTTAGGTTGTCGTGTTATTATGGATTCTCGACTCTTGTTGTGTTCAGATCGTCAGACGGGACTCGTTGGGATAGGTCCTCGGCGCCATGACTCTCAAAGACCTTTGGGAGCTCGATTGGCTGCGCCTTCCTTCCGCAAGGCCCTCTAGCCACCGGACATCACCACCCCTTTTGCTTCAGCTGCCACCTCCACCACATCCTTCGCCGGTGGCATCATCGATTGGGTCACATTTGTGGCTCCCGCTTGTCTTCTTTGGTTAGGAGTGGTGTTCTAGGGTCTCAGATCCGTGATAGTTCACTAACTTGTATGGGTTGTAAGCTTGGCAAGCGATACAACTTCCATATCCCTCTAGTAATTCTGCTTCTCAACGACCTTTTGAACTTGTTCACTCGATGTATGGGGTCCTGCCCCCTTTGTTTCGAAAGGGGATCACAAATATTATATAATTTTCATTGATGATTTTTCTCGCCACACTTGGATCTACTTTATGTCATTTCGTAGTCAAGTGCTTCAAATTTACAAGTCGTTTGCTACCATGGTTCGCACTCAGTATGATTCCTCTGTTCGAGTTTTCCGTGCTTTCGGCTGGCGAGTACCTATCTCGTGCGCTTCGTGGTTTCCTTGCTGAACATGGTACCCTTCCTTAGTATTCCTGTCCTGGTGCACATGCTCAAAATGGGGTGGCTGAACGCAAACATCGTCACATCCTTGAGACTGCTCGGGCTCTTCTTTTATCTTCTGCTGTTCCCCCGCACTTTTGGGCTGAGGTTGTCTCTAAAGCTGTTTATCTCATTAATATTCAGCCTTCTGTTGCTCTTCAGGGAGGGATACCAGTTGATCATCTAGGTGATGGTCCAGCTGATTATAGTGGTCTACGCCTGTTTGATTGTGCCTGTTTTGTTCTTCTCCACCCTCATGAACGCACCAAATTGACTGCTCAATCTGTTGAATGTGTTTTCCTTGGCTATAGTTTGGAGCACAAAGGTTACCGTTGCTGGGACCTTATTGCTTGAAGACTGAGAATCTCCAAAGATGTCACTTTTGATGAGTCTCGCTCCTTCTACCCTCGTCATTCTTCTACTGCCACAACTGAGTCGTTAGTCGAGCCTCTCTCTTTTTTGACTCTACCTGATTCTTCACCTTTATCGTCACCTAGTAGGTCCACTCCTAGCCTTTCACCTGTGTCTGCTCATGAGCTTCAGCTTACACAGGATGAGGTTTCTATTCTTGTCTCTCCTACTCGGGTTGAGCCATCCACTCTCTCTCCTTTTCCTTTTACCTACTCCCGTCGTGCTCAACACCCTTATCCCTCTGATGCGCCACCTTCCACTTCCCCTCTCTCTTCGCTTCCTTTTGTCTACTCCCGTCGTGCTCGGCACCCTTCTCCCTCGGATGCGCCCACTTCCACTTCCACTCTTTCCCTGTTGGGTCCCATTCCTTCAGAACCACCTACCCCTCCTGCTCCTCGGTATAATCTGCGTGATCGCCACACTCTCTAGCCTCCTGCGTACTATGTTGCTGCTGCTACCACTCTTGTTGAGTCGTCTACGTATCGTGAGGTTGCTGCTCATTCTGAATGGCAGCATGCTATGGCAGAGGAAATTCATGCTCTTGAGCGCACAGGCACTTGGGACCTTGTACCCCTGCCTACAGGCGTTAGACCCATCACTCCAGCAGGAGTATAGTCGTGACTATGATGAGACTTTTGCTCCTGTTGCTCACATGACCACTGTTCGCACTCTTTTGGGCATTGCTGCTGTTCGGCAGTGGTCCATCTCTCAATTAGATGTCAAGAATGCCTTCTTGAATGGTGAGCTGCGGGAAGTGGTCTATATGCAGCCGCCTCCTAGCTATACTGTCTCTGATGGCACTGTCTGTCGCCTTCGGCGCGCTCTTTACGGGCTGAAACAAGCTCCTCGTACCTGGTTTGAGCGTTTCTCCTCTGTCATCACAAGGATCGGATTCTCTACTAGTGTTCATGATCCTGCTCTGTTTATTCACACTTCTCCTCGCGGTCGCACCCTTTTACTACTCTATGTTGATGACATGATTATCACAGGGGCTGACCACCAATTCATTGATTTTGTGAAGAAACGTCTACATGAGCAATTCTTGATGACTGATTTGGGTTTTCTTCGCTACTTTCTTGGACTTGAGATCATTTCTTCCCCTGAGGGTATTTATCTCTCTCAAGAGAAGTACATCCAAGATCTTCTCACTGCGTGCTCGCCTCACTTATCAAGACGGTTGACACTCCTATGGAGTTTGGTCTCCATCTTCGCCCGGTGAGGGTGAACCCTTGCAGATCCCACATGCTACCGACATCTTGTTGGGAGCCTTGTCTATCTAGGCATCACTCGTCCGACATTTCTTATGTTGTGCACATTCTAAGTCAGTTTGTCTCGCTCCCACTCAACTTCACTACATACCACCTTCTTCGTGTTCTTTGTTACCTTCGTGGTACCGTGACTAGTCGCTTATTCTTCCTCGCTCCAGCTCTCTTCAGCTTCAGCCCCTCTTGTGATGCTACTCGGGCCAGCGATCCCACCGACGCCGCTCTCTCTCGCCTATTGTGTTTTTCTTGGCTCCTCCCTCGATTGCCTCGAAGACCAAGAAGCAGATGTTGTATCTCGCCCAAAGGCCGAGGCTGAGCTGCGAGCTATGGTGTCCGTGGATCGCAGAAATTACTTGGCTACGATGGCTTCTTTAGGATTTTGGTGTTTCCACTGCTACACCGACCCTCTCGCTTCTCCGACAAGACTGGGCACTCAGCATTGCCCGTGATCATGTTAAGCATGAGCTCACCAAGCACATCGGTGTTGATGCCTCCTACACGCGTTCTCAGGTGCAAGACAGAATTGTGGCCCCTCAGTATGTGCCCTCGGAGCTTCAGCTTGCTGATTTTCTGACGAAAGCTTCAGACACGGTCCCAACACAACTTTTTCCTGTCCAAACTCGGTGTCCAAGATCCCCCTTGAGTTTGAGGGGGGGGTGTTAGAACAGGGTTGTGCTGTGTGTGTAGTTATCATATTGTATAGGGGCTTCTTTTCTTATTTCCCTTCATGTATATGTGCTGGCCTATTGGCCCGATGGAATATAGGCTCACTTCATAACACTATCTACATTGACATACAAGTAGAAACGATAAAGCGAGCTAGCTTACACAAATCTAAAGAATTTAACAAGTTTGTCCTAAAAAAAGATCAGCAAACAGATTTAGTACAGGTGTAAGATGAGCTAGTTACATATATACCTTGGTTAAGTGAATAAATGGCACTATGTAGAGAATCTGTAGGTCGATAGAAGCCAAGTAGATCGTTCATGTGCCACTACAAGCTGGCTTGATTGGAGAGCAAAAACAAGAAAAAAAACAGTTGTGCTACATGGCACGACAGGATAAACTTGTGAGGTGCTTCTTTCTTGTGCTTACACACAAATGCCTTAGACAAACTAGAAGCAAGCGGGCCTTCTCCTTTTCCGTATTCTCAATCCATGCCAGGATTGCCTTTTGCTTTAGCTAAAGATAGAAATCAGTTCTTTGCTTGCAGCTGGCTAGCTGCAGGATTTAAAGATAAAGATAAAAGATTGCAATGGTGTCTGCTTTCTGTCCAATTAATCTTCCTGCTGATTGAAAAACTTTTGTGTCTCTCAAGCCATTCGGGTTGAGGAAACTCTGAAGTAGGGCAACCAAATTTGGATTTCAACTTGTGTTGCCGTTACAGTAAGGTAGGATGCTAATGGGGCAAATTGTACCCTTACTACTACGTTGCGGAATGTGGCTGCCATATCTGTTTGCAGCTCTCGAGAAATGTGCGACACAGATTCATATAAAAGCTGTGCTAGCGTACTATACAAGGCGTCTATAAGAGACCCATTACAGCAAGGTGAGCTAGTGTGCTCTTTAATGTAGTGTGAGGTTGACATGACATGCTTAGTTCTCCTACATAAATAAATATATAAAAAATGCTTCACGCATTGCTAGAAACTTTTATGCAAAATGCAAACTATATACCCACAACAAGAAACAACCCCCTGTACTCAGAGAGCCTGTTAATGAATCTTGCTATGCACCATTAGTAGTACGTACATGGATGGTTAGGCAGGTGCTACAAAAATATCAGCTTCTCCTTGACCACGTACTTTCCGTGGCGCCAAGGAAACTCTACAAAAATATCAACTTCTCGCCAGGCATGGCTGTTCCCTGCCAGCACCGGGACCGCTTCGACAGCAACCGCACGGGCAGGTTGTGGTGGTGGAATCCCCCACTGCATCTGTAATGACGATCGCGCAGCGCCGCGCCGTGCTTTCACTCTGGCGGGCATCCGCGCAACACTCCACGGCCCAACATCGCCTGATGATTTGGGAGAAGGTGGGCGAACGGGAGAGGACGAATGCCAGAATGAGATAAAGCTCGTGAGATGTGTGGCTGAAAGGGGGATGTGGCCGTCAGCGGTGTGCTTACTCCGCACTGCACGATCAAGAGGATCTGACGAGCCGGAGGCGATCGGCACAAGTGAGTTATCAGTCAATTGAACAGAATCATTTCCCTAAGGAAAAAAGTAAGCATAATTCTCTGAGAATCTTCAGAACTCCAAGAACGCTTAATAGGCTCCCATCCAAATTGACATCATCTTTTAGATCGGAACAAACAGAACACATGGATATAGGTTGTTGGGATTTCGCCCTCGGGATCGATCACATCAAATCACGACAGAGACGCGCACACGAAAATTTTTGCCGTGCCTCTCCTCTCTTTATTTTTACTTTCTGCTTTTCTCCACACGTTGTTACAATCTCACGACCCTAGCTGCGTATATATATTGGTAGCAGCCGACTTGACTCAGAACTCCTAGACCTACACACGGACGTAGCTTGAATCCAAACCGGACTCAGCCAAACCAATACGTCAAAGACCAATCCTAGTACTGCTACTACTAGCCCACGGACTCACAATTAACCTAAACCTAGTCTACTATAGACTCCAACTCAACCAGCTAGCTAGACTAGTAAACTATCAAGATTACTGCTAACAATCTCCCCCTAATCTTGACATGTCGTCTCCTTGTGTTTTCTCTGGTCTTGACTCGCTGAAGATCCGCATCTTGTCGACTCATCGACTCAACCGTCATATCCATACACTAAGTATGACCCGCTTGGAAACATGCAGAACCTCCTTGCTCTACAATGTTGTGCCACCGCCATTGCTTGGTCGCTGCCTTGCACTCGGTCCGCACCATACTCCGTGTACTTGCTTGCAATAGATCCACTCTCCACTGCTTGCACACCTCCTCGCTTTACGATGGCTTCGCCTACCATCGTCCGCCTTCGGCATCACACCGAATCCACACTGGCCGCAACCAGGACGCTCCACGAGGACGTGGACATGACTCACGGAACACCGTGCACACCGCTTCCACTTGCAACGAATCATCACCAAGACGAGCACTTGGACACGATGACGACTCACAGACGCAACGACGACTGGACGTGCAAACTCGCACGCCTCCTTGTTCATCCGACTCCCCCGGACGACTATCTTGATGAGCCCCAGCACCGCACCTCGGCACCACCTCTCCCATCAACGACCATCTTCCATCACTATGCCGACGACAGCCTGCCGCTTTTCCTCCTTGTCGCCCGTCGAACGACGATCGCTGATCCTCCGGGTCGCTACACCACCCAGCGACTTCATTGCCCGCCCCGAGGCGCTAGTCGGGTCGCAACCCCGGGGCAAGCGCTCGGCCCCCGAACCTTGCTCTAGATACCAATTGTTGGGATTTCGCCCTCGGGATCGATCACATCAAATCACGACAGAGACGCGCACACGAAAACTTTTGCCAAAGGCACGTGTCGTGCCTCTCCTTTCTTTATTTTTTTTTCTGCTTTTCTCCACACGTTGTTACAATCTCACGACCCTAGCTGCGTATATATATTGGTAGCAGCCGACTTGACTCAGAACTCCTAGACCTACACACGGACGTAGCTTGAATCCAAACCGGATTCAGCCAAACCAATACGTCAAAGACCAATCCTAGTACTGCTACTACTAGCCCACGGACTCACAATTAACCTAAACCTAGTCTACTATAGACTCCAACTCAACCAGCTAGCTAGACTAGTCAGATGTCTACTAAACTATCAAGATTACTGCTAACAATCTCCCCCTAATCTTGACATGTCGTCTCCTTGTGTTTTCTCTGGTCTTGACTCGCTGAAGATCCGCATCTTGTCGACTCATCGACTCAACCGTCATATCCATACACTGAGTATGACCCGCTTGGAAACATGCTGAACCTCCTTGCTCTACAATGTTGTGCCACCGCCATTGCTTGGTCGCTGCCTTGCACTCGGTCCGCACCATACTCCGTGTACTTGCTTGCAATAGATCCACTCTCCACTGCTTGCACACCTCCTCGCTTTACGATGGCTTCGCCTACCATCGTCCGCCTTCGGCATCACACCGAATCCACACTGGCCGCAACCAGGACGCTCCACGAGGACGTGGACATGACTCACGGAACACCGTGCACACCGCTTCCACTTGCAACGAATCATCACCAAGACGAGCACTTGGACACGATGACGACTCACAGACGCAACGACGATCGGACGGCAAACTCGACGCCTCCTTGTTCATCCGACTTCGGACGACTATCTTGATGAGCCCCAGCACCGCACCTCGGCACCACCTCTCCCATCAACGACCATCTTCCATCACTATGCCGACGACAGCCTGCCGCCTTCCTCCTTGTCGCTCCGTCGAACGACGATCGCTTGATCCTCCGGGTCGCTACACCACCCAGCGATTTCATTGCCCGCCCGAGGCGCTTAGTCGGGTCGCAACCCGGGCAAGCGCCGCCCCTAACCTTGCTCTAGATACCAATTGTTGGGATTTCGCCCCGGATCGATCACATCAAATCACGACAGAGACGCGCACACGAAAACTTTTGCCAAAGGCACGTGTCGTGCCTCTCCTTTCTTTATTTTTTTTTCTGCTTTTCTCCACACGTTGTTACAATCTCACGACCCTAGCTGCGTATATATATTGGTAGCAGCCGACTTGACTCAGAACTCCTAGACCTACACACGGACGTAGCTTGAATCCAAACCGGATTCAGCCAAACCAATACGTCAAAGACCAATCCTAGTACTGCTACTACTAGCCCACGGACTCACAATTAACCTAAACCTAGTCTACTATAGACTCCAACTCAACCAGCTAGCTAGACTAGTCAGATGTCTACTAAACTATCAAGATTACTGCTAACAATCTCCCCCTAATCTTGACATGTCGTCTCCTTGTGTTTTCTCTGGTCTTGACTCGCTGAAGATCCGCATCTTGTCGACTCATCGACTCAACCGTCATATCCATACACTGAGTATGACCCGCTTGGAAACATGCTGAACCTCCTTGCTCTACAATGTTGTGCCACCGCCATTGCTTGGCCGCTGCCTTGCACTCGGTCCGCACCATACTCCGTGTACTTGCTTGCAATAGATCCACTCTCCACTGCTTGCACACCTCCTCGCTTTACGATGGCTTCGCCTACCATCGTCCGCCTTCGGCATCACACCAATCCACACTGGCCGCAACCAGGACGCTCCACGAGGACGTGGACATGACTCACGGAACACCGTGCACACCGCTTCCACTTGCAACGAATCATCACCAAGACGAGCACTTGGACACGATGACGACTCACGACGTTAACGACGATCGGACGTGCAAACTCGCACGCCTCCTTGTTCATCCGACTTCGGACGACTATCTTGATGAGCCCCAGCACCGCACCTCGCACCACCTCTCCCATCAACGACCATCTTCCATCACTATGCCGACGACAGCCTGCCGCCTTCCTCCTTGTCGCTCCGTCGAACGACGATCGCTGATCCTCCGGGTCGCTACACCACCCAGCGATTTCATTGCCCGCCCGAGGCGCTAGTCGGGTCGCAACCCGGGCAAGCGCCGCCCCTAACCTTGCTCTAGATACCAATTGTTGGGATTTACGCCCTCGGATCGATCACATCAAATCACGACAGAGACGCGCACACTAAAACTTTTGCCAAAGGCACGGTCGTGCCTCTCCTTTCTTTATTTTTTTTCTGCTTTTCTCCACACGTTGTTACAATCTCACGACCCTAGCTGCGTATATATATTGGTAGCAGCCGACTTGACTCAGAACTCCTAGACCTACACACGGACGTAGCTTGAATCCAAACCGATTCAGCCAAACCAATACGTCAAAGACCAATCCTAGTACTGCTACTACTAGCCCACGGACTCACAATTAACCTAAACCTAGTCTACTATAGACTCCAACTCAACCAGCTAGCTAGACTAGTCGATGTCTACTAAACTATCAAGATTACTGCTAACAATCTCCCCTAATCTTGACATGTCGTCTCCTTGTGTTTTCTCTGGTCTTGACTCGCTGAAGATCCGCATCTTGTCGACTCATCGACTCAACCGTCATATCCATACACTGAGTATGACCCGCTTGGAAACATGCTGAACCTCCTTGTTTCTACAATGTTGTGCCACCGCCATTGCTTGGCCGCTGCCTTGCACTCGGTCCGCACCATACTCCGTGTACTTGCTTGCAATAGATCCACTCTCCACTGCTTGCACACCTCCTCGCTTTACGATGGCTTCGCTTACCATCGCCCGCCTTCGCATCACATCGAATCCACACCGCCGCAACCAGGACGCTTCCACGAGGACGTGGACATGACTCACGGAACACCGTGCACACCGCTTCCACTTGCAACGAATCATCACCAAGACGAGCACTTGGACACGATGACGACTCACGACGCGAACGACGATCGGACGTGCAAACTCGCGCCTCCTTGTTCATCCGACTTCGGACGACTATCTTGATGAGCCCCAGCACCGCACCTCGCACCACCTCTCCCATCAACGACCATCTTCCATCACTATGCCGACGACAGCCTGCCGCCTTCCTCCTTGTCGCCCGTCGAACGACGATCGCTGATCCTCCGGGTCGCTACACCACCCAGCGATTTCATTGCCCGCCCGAGGCGCTAGTCGGTCGCAACCCGGGCAAGCGCCGCCCCTAACCTTGCTCTAGATACCAATTGTTGGGATTTACGCACCGGATCGATCACATCAAATCACGACAGAGACGCGCACACTAAAACTTTTGCCAAAGGCACGGTCGTGCCTCTCCTTTCTTTATTTTTTTTCTGCTTTTCTCCACACGTTGTTACAATCTCACGACCCTAGCTGCGTATATATATTGGTAGCAGCCGACTTGACTCAGAACTCCTAGACCTACACACGGACGTAGCTTGAATCCAAACCGGATTCAGCCAAACCAATACGTCAAAGACCAATCCTAGTACTGCTACTACTAGCCCACGGACTCACAATTAACCTAAACCTAGTCTACTATAGACTCCAACTCAACCAGCTAGCTAGACTAGTCAGATGTCTACTAAACTATCAAGATTACTGCTAACAATCTCCCCCTAATCTTGACATGTCGTCTCCTTGTGTTTTCTCTGGTCTTGACTCGCTGAAGATCCGCATCTTGTCGACTCATCGACTCAACCGTCATATCCATACACCGAGTATGACCCGCTTGGAAACATGCTGAACCTCCTGTTTCTACAATGTTGTGCCACCGCCATTGCTTGGCCGCTGCCTTGCACTCGGTCCGCACCATACCCGTGTACTTGCTTGCAATAGATCCACTCTCCACTGCTTGCACACCTCCTCGCTTACGATGGCTTCGCTTACCATCGCCCGCCTTCGCATCACATCGAATCCACACCGCCGCAACCAGGACGCCCACGAGGACGTGGACATGACTCACGGAACACCGTGCACACCGCTTCCACTTGCAACGAATCATCACCAAGACGAGCACTTGGACACGATGACGACTCACGACGCGTTAACGACGATCGGACGTGCAAACTTCGACGCTCCTTGTTCATCCGACTTCGGACGACTATCTTGATGAGCCCCAGACCGCACCTCGGCACCACCTCTCCCATCAACGACCATCTTCCATCACTATGCCGACGACAGCCTGCCGCTTTTCCTCCTTGTCGCTCCGTCGAACGACGATCGCTGATCCTCCGGGTCGCTACACCACCCAGCGACTTCATTGCCCGCCCGAGGCGCTTAGTCGGTCGCAACCCGGGCAAGCGCCGCCCCTAACCTTGCTCTAGATACCAATTGTTGGGATTTACGCCCTCGGATCGATCACATCAAATCACGACGAGACGCGCACACGAAAACTTTTGCCAAAGGCACGGTCGTGCCTCTCCTTTCTTTATTTTTTTTCTGCTTTTCTCCACACGTTGTTACAATCTCACGACCCTAGCTGCGTATATATATTGGTAGCAGCCGACTTGACTCAGAACTCCTAGACCTACACACGGACGTAGCTTGAATCCAAACCGATTCAGCCAAACCAATACGCCAAAGACCAATCCTAGTACTGCTACTACTAGCCCACGGACTCACAATTAACCTAAACCTAGTCTACTATAGACTCCAACTCAACCAGCTAGCTAGACTAGTCGATGTCTACTAAACTATCAAGATTACTGCTAACAATCTCCCCTAATCTTGACATGTCGCCTCCTTGTGTTTTCTCTGGTCTTGACTCGCTGAAGATCCGTGATCTTGTCGACTCATCGACTCAACCGTCATATCCATACACCGAGTATGACCCGCTGGAAACATGCTGAACCTCCTTGTTCTACAATGTTGTGCCACCGCCATTGCTTGGTCGCTGCCTTGCACTCGTCCGCACCATACCGTGTACTTGCTTGCAATAGATCCACTCTCCACCGCTTGCACACCTCCTCGCTTACGATGGCTTCGCTTACCATCGCCCGCCTTCGCATCACATCGAATCCACATCGCCGCAACCAGGACGCTCCACGAGGACGTGGACATGACTCACGGAACACCGTGCACACCGCTTCCACTTGCAACGAATCATCACCAAGACGAGCACTTGGACACGATGACGACTCACGACGCAACGACGATCGGACGGCAAACTCGCACGCCTCCTTGTTCATCCGACTTCCCGGACGACTATCTTGATGAGCCCCAAGACCGCACCTCGCACCACCTCTCCCATCAACGACCATCTTCCATCACTATGCCGACGACAGCCTGCCGCCTTCCTCCTTGTCGCTCCGTCGAACGACGATCGCTGATCCTCCGGGTCGCTACACCACCCAGCGATTTCATTGCCCGCCCGAGGCGCTAGTCGGTCGCAACCTCGGCAAGCGCCGCCCCTAACCTTGCTCTAGATACCAATTGTTGGGATTTCCCTCGGATCGATCACATCAAATCACGACAGAGACGCGCACACTAAAAACTTTTGCCAAAGGCACGGTCGTGCCTCTCCTTTCTTTATTTTTTTTCTTCTTTTCTCCACACGTTGTTACAATCTCACGACCCTAGCTGCGATATATATTGGTAGCAGCCGACTTGACTCGAACTCCTAGACCTACACACGACGTAGCTTGAATCCAAACCGATTCAGCCAAACCAATACGCCAAAGACCAATCCTAGTACTGCTACTACTAGCCCACGGACTCACAATTAACCTAAACCTAGTCTACTATAGACTCCAACTCAACCAGCTAGCTAGACTAGTCAGATGTCTACTAAACTATCAAGATTACTGCTAACAATCTCCCCCTAATCTTGACATGTCGTCTCCTTGTGTTTTCTCTGGTCTTGACTCGCTGAAGATCCGCATCTTGTCGACTCATCGACTCAACCGTCATATCCATACACCGAGTATGACCCGCTTGGAAACATGCTGAACCTCCTTGTTTACAATGTTGTGCCACCGCCATTGCTTGGCCGCTGCCTTGCACTCGTCCGCACCATACCCGTGTACTTGCTTGCAATAGATCCACTCTCCACCGCTTGCACACCTCCTCGCTTACGATGGCTTCGCTTACCATCGCCCGCCTTCGCATCACATCGAATCCACACCGCCGCAACCAGACGCTCCACGAGGACGTGGACATGACTCACGGAACACCGTGCACACCGCTTCCACTTGCAACGAATCATCACCAAGACGAGCACTTGGACACGATGACGACTCACGAGGCTTAACGACGATCGGACGTGCAAACTCGCACGCCTCCTTGTTCATCCGACTCCCGGACGACTATCTTGATGAGCCCCAAGACCGCACCTCGGCACCACCTCTCCCATCAACGACCATCTTCCATCACTATGCCGACGACAGCCTGCCGCCTTCCTCCTTGTCGCTCCGTCGAACGACGATCGCTTGATCCTCTGGGTCGCTACACCACCCAGCGACTTCATTGCCCGCCCCGAGGCGCTAGTCGGGTCGCAACCCCGGGGCAAGCGCTCGGCCCCCGAACCTTGCTCTAGATACCAATTGTTGGGATTTCGCCCTCGGGATCGATCACATCAAATCACGACAGAGACGCGCACACGAAAACTTTTGCCAAAGGCACGTGTCGTGCCTCTCCTTTCTTTATTTTTTTTTCTTCTTTTCTCCACACGTTGTTACAATCTCACGACCCTAGCTGCGATATATATTGGTAGCAGCCGACTTGACTCGAACTCCTAGACCTACACACGGACGTAGCTTGAATCCAAACCGATTCAGCCAAACCAATACGCCAAAGACCAATCCTAGTACTGCTACTACTAGCCCACGGACTCACAATTAACCTAAACCTAGTCTACTATAGACTCCAACTCAACCAGCTAGCTAGACTAGTCGATGTCTACTAAACTATCAAGATTACTGCTAACAATCTCCCCTAATCTTGACATGTCGCCTCCTTGTGTTTTCTCTGGTCTTAACTCTGAAGATCCGCATCTTGTCGACTCATCGACTCAACCGTCATATCCATACACCGAGTATGACCCGCTTGGAAACATGCTGAACCTCCTTGTTTACAATGTTGTGCCACCGCCATTGCTTGGTCGCTGCCTTGCACTCGGTCCGCACCATACCCGTGTACTTGCTTGCAATAGATCCACTTCCACCGCTTGCACACCTCCTCGCTTACGATGGCTTCGCTTACCATCGCCCGCCTTGACATCACACGAATCCACACCGCCGCAACCAGGACGCTTCCACGAGGACGTGGACATGACTCACGGAACACCGTGCACACCGCTTCCACTTGCAACGAATCATCACCAAGACGAGCACTTGGACCCGATGACGACTCACGACGCCTTAACGACGATCGGACGTGCAAACTCGCGACGCCCCTTGTTCATCCGACTCCCGGACGACTATCTTGATGAGCCCCAAAGACCGCACCTCGCACCACCTCTCCCATCAACGACCATCTTCCATCACTATGCCGACGACAGCCTGCCGCCTTCCTCCTTGTCGCCCGTCGAACGACGATCGCTGATCCTCTCAAGGTCGCTACACCACCCAGCGATTTCATTGCCCGCCCGAGGCGCTAGTCGGTTCGCAACCCAGGGCAAGCGCCGCCCCTAACCTTGCTCTAGATACCAATTGTTGGGATTTAGCCCCGGGATCGATCACATCAAATCACGACGAGACGCCGCAGACACTAAATTTTTGCCAAAGGCACGGTCGTGCCTCTCCTCTCTTTATTTTTTTCGCTTTCTCCACACGTTGTTACAATCTCACGACCCTAGCTGCGATATATATTGGTAGTAGCCGACTTGACTCGAACTCCTAGACCTACACACGACGTAGCTTGAATCCAAACCGATTCAGCCAAACCAATACGCCAAAGACCAATCCTAGTATGCTACTACTAGCCCACGGACTCACAATTAACCTAAACCTAGTCTACTATAGACTCCAACTCAACCAGCTAGCTAGACTAGTCGATGTCTACTAAACTATCAAGATTACATGCTAACATTTGCTTGCAATAGATCCACTCTCCACTGCTTGCACACCTCCTCGCTACGATGGCTTCGCTTACCATCGTCCGCCGCATCACATCGAATCCACACCGGCGCAACCAGGACGCTCCACGAGGACGGACATGACTCACGGAACACCGTGCACACCGCTTCCACTTGCAACGAATCATCACCAAGACGAGCACTTGGACACGATGGCGACTCACAGACGAACGACGATCGGACGTGCAAACTTCGACGCCTCCTTGTTCATCCGACTCCCGGACGACTATCTTGATGAGCCCCAAGACCGCACCTCGGCACCACCTCTCCCATCAACGACCATCTTCCATCACTATGCCGACGACAGCCTGCCGCTTTCCTCCTTGTCGCCCGTCGAACGACGATCGCTTGATCCTCCGGGTCGCTACACCACCCAGCGACTTCATTGCCCGCCCGAGGCGCTTAGTCGGTCGCAACCTCGGGCAAGCGCCGCCCCTAACCTTGCTCTAGATACCAATTGTTGGGATTTAGCCCTCGGGATCGATCACATCAAATCACGCAGAGACGCAGCACTAAAAACTTTTGCCAAAGGCACGGTCGTGCCTCTCCTTTCTTTATTTTTTTCTTCTTTTCTCCACACGTTGTTACAATCTCACGACCCTAGCTGCGTATATATATTGGTAGCAGCCGACTTGACTCGAACTCCTAGACCTACACACGGACGTAGCTTGAATCCAAACCGATTCAGCCAAACCAATACGCCAAAGACCAATCCTAGTACTGCTACTACTAGCCCACGGACTCACAATTAACCTAAACCTAGTCTACTATAGACTCCAACTCAACCAGCTAGCTAGACTAGTCAGATGTCTACTAAACTATCAAGATTACTGCTAACAATCTCCCCCTAATCTTGACATGTCGTCTCCTTGTGTTTTCTCTGGTCTTAACTCGCTGAAGATCCGCATCTTGTCGACTCATCGACTCAACCGTCATATCCATACACCGAGTATGACCCGCTTGGAAACATGTGAACCTCCTTGTTTCTACAATGTTGTGCCACCGCCATTGCTTGGCGCTGCCTTGCACTCGGTCCGCACCATACTCCGTGTACTTGCTTGCAATAGATCCACTCTCCACGCTTGCACCTCCTCGCTTACGATGGCTTCGCTTACCATCGTCCGCCTTGACATCACACCGAATCCACACCGCCGCAACCAGGACGCTCCACGAGGACGTGGACATGACTCACGGAACACCGCACACCGCTTCCACTTGCAACGAATCATCACCAAGACGAGCACTTGGACCCGATGACGACTCACGACCTTAACGACGATCGGACGTGCAAACTCGCGACGCCTCCTTGTTCATCCGACTCCCGGACGACTATCTTGATGAGCCCCAAGACCGCACCTCGCACCACCTCTCCCATCAACGACCATCTTCCATCACTATGCCGACGACAGCGCCGCCGCCTTCCTCCTTGTCGCTCCGTCGAACGACGATCGCTGATCCTCTGCGTCGCTACACCACCCAGCGACTTCATTGCCCGCCCGAGGCGCTAGTCGGTTCAAGAACCCAGGCAAGCGCCGCCCCGAACCTTGCTCTAGATACCAATTGTTGATTTCGCCCTCGGGATCGATCACATCAAATCACGACGAGACGCGCACACCTAAATTTTTGCCAAAGGCACGTGTCGTGCCTCTCCTCTCTTTATTTCTTTTCGCTTTCTCCACACGTTGTTACAATCTCACGACCCTAGCTGCGTATATATATTGGTAGTAGCCGACTTGACTCGTAACTCCTAGACCTACACACGGACGTAGCTTGAATCCAAACCGATTCAGCCAAACCAATACGCCAAAGACCAATCCTAGTATCGCTACTACTAGCCCACGGACTCACAATTAACCTAAACCTAGTCTACTATAGACTCCAACTCAACCAGCTAGCTAGACTAGTCAGATGTCTACTAAACTATCAAGATTACTGCTAACATAGGTAGCGCTACTGATAATGTTAACCTATAACCAAACCGGTGTGCACACCACACACACACAAAACCATCACTATCATCACCACCATTCATGTTGCAAATTAGAGATTACAATCTGTTGATTAATTATTCAAACCACAACAAACAACACCGCGCACACAAATAATCACCATCATCATTCAAGCTTACATATTACAGCCAGTCGATGGCTGACTACACCACACCAAACACTCACACCCACGCAAAGACGGAGCTCATGCTGCATCAGCTGAATGCCCACTCTGACTTATTTTCTCATTTGCTCGGAAGCAACCAGATGAACAGTGCTTTGATGGACCGGGCAAGGATGGCCAAATCAAATCAAACCAAATCAAATGAAATGAAACTGCAAAGGGGCGTCACCGCACCAAGGCAATGCCAATGTAGAGAACACCACAAACCAATCAAGCAGGAAGCAGGGCAAGCAACATGCACACAGCAGGAATGCTTCAGTTATGTAGATCTGCATGATGACGCACATGCATTCAGGTTGGACGAGCCCGAAGGTTGATTCACGGGAGAGGTAAATTACCTGCGGCATAATAAACCAACATTTGGTAGGGATGATTAAACATATGGACTTTCATCGGATGCAGTAGATAAGTTGGTTTTTGTTCTAGAAAAGAGAAGCTAGTGATTTGTTCAGCACAAAATTAAGTGTGTTTGCAGAGTAGGAGAGACGGAGTTATATGTGTGTAGCTCACGTGAGTATGGTGCCTCTGGGCAGCTCGGCCTTGTAGTACAGCGAGTGGCTTGGCTCGTAGAGGGACGGGTGATGGTAATTATTCAACCCGTCCCACTCAAGGTTATCCCACCAGTCCTTCTCGCAGTCCACCTTGGGTGGCTTGGTGTCGCGGCCGACGGACGGCAGACGCCTAAGGCTCCAACAGCCTCGGATCTTGACGGTCTCGAGTATAGGCGCCCACATCCTGCACCCATAGATGTGCTGCAGCTTGGGGACCTCATGCAGGTGGATGCTCCTCAGATAGGGAAATTCTATAACTGTATCCTGTTTTTGGGGCCCAGGGGCCAAAGGGAAGACCTCCCTTAGATCATCACAGTACACTATCTCGACGGTGCGCAAATAACTACTGTAAGAACCTCCACAATTTCTGGCGGCCAAGGTGAACACGTAAGAGCTCAGGACAGCAGTCCAGTGCAAGAACTCTGTGCTACAAAGGTCGAATTGACGAGTAAACGCTCAGGTTGTCGAAGTGGGACAACCATAATGTCTCCAGACGCCTAAAGCTGGACGCACCATTGCCTCGCGAATATTGAAGACCGTGTGTAGCTTGGGGCACCTCTCGACTCGGCACCATCTTAGACTCGCCATCCCGATCCGTCGGGAGGTGGAGGGATATTGGTGATGGACAAGTTATCATAGACATGCACAGATGTACTCTGCTTGCATATAAAACCAGGCAATAATAAAGCACTAGTGCTAGCACTTGGGGCATCCTCCAAAAGTTTGTTGCCCTGTCCATGAATGATCTTTATCATACATGTCTTTGGTTCGCCCCAAAAAAGAAATATCTTAGGGCAGTCCCACATCACCATCACTCCAACTGGGCCACCATCCTTCAAGACATATCCATACATGGAGTCCACCATAGTCCTTGTGTGCGGTTGGACTTGCAGTAGTTTGTGGCTGCTTGTTCCTTGGATGTTGCAACCACCAACAGTAGCTGCAGGACAGATATCAATATGTACGGATGTGGCCCTTAAAAATTCTCTTACAGGAGAAAGCGACCTCAGGAGCCTTGTATCCATAAGAGAAATCCACCATCCACCGTTAAACTTTTCTTCTTTCTGCTGTTGGAGGGCTTGATCGCTAAGGGGATGTGCATGTGATGCTTCACCTCCCTCAGCTGATGCTGATATTGAGGTGGTGTCAAGATGCAGCAAACCAGACCACCCTTTCCCTTCAAATGTCTTAGGCCACAATATTGCACGGAGCTTCTCGCAGCCTAGCAGGATGATCTGCTTGGGGAGTGAGGTGGCTACCACTTCCCTGAAGTTGAGTGTTTTCACTCCTGTGCCCGAGAGGTCCAGCTCTTCAAGACTCCCCAACGATCCTTTCAAGAATATGTTCTTCAATTCTTTGCAGTCCCTAAAAGAGATGATTTTTAACCCACCACAGGCACCAATAATGACAGTATCAAGGTTAATGTTGCTTGCTGAGCCAGATAAGCTTCTCATGTAACCACTGACCATATTCCCTGAAAAATCAAGAAGCTCCATGCTTTCCATATCTGAGAACACATTGGTGTCGGACCAGCAGGTGGACTTTGTTAACCGGAGCTTGCGAATGTTACGCAACCGTCCTTGTAAATGGCTAAAGTCCCAGCTTTTGGCTCCCATCACGCTTAGCTCCACGAGCTGGGTCATGAGATCCATCATCCGTGCAGACAAGATCCAATCACAATCTGTGTAGCGCAGGTCAAGCACCCATAAGCTTTGGAAGCATGACCACAACCTTGGGGTGTCCTCCTCTTCCAATTGCGCCTCACCTCTCTTTCCTAGGTTTTGACAGTGGTCAAGCCATAAAAATCTAAGGCTGTGGCAGCAGAGAAATGGAGGTGATGAAAAGCTGAAGCTACATCTTGAGAGTTTCATCACGCCAAGCTTGTCAAAATGCTGGAACATTCTGCTAGGAACGACTCCATCAGGGACCAGCACAAATCCATGAGCTGGTGATGCCCAGTGTGGTACGCACTCAGCATACCATAGAAAGCGAGAGGGAAATTCATTGTCGCGGTAGTCCATATTCCATCGGATATCACCTTGCAGTCTCTCACCAACTTGCCATGCTTCAGCAATGTCTGTGGCTTTCTGTATGATTCCATCACATATCCAATAGTTGCATGCATGGGTAGCCAAATCATACTCGCTGTCGACATAATGGCGGCTGGTGCAATGTATTGTCAACATATACAAGAAGCACTGAACAAGTATTTCAGGATCAACACCACTCTTATATGCAACTAGTGTAGCCTCTTTGTGCAGTAGATAGTACCAGAGATCTTGTGGGTTTTTCTCATAGCATGAAGCTGAGAGAAGAACATTTGTTATATCCTTCTTCATGGCCTTGTCTTTCATATTGGGGTCCATCCGAAACCTCCCTTGGAAGGTCCATATCACCTTGTTGGTCAAATATTCATATACAGGAAGACCAAGGCTAGATATGTCAATCTCCTCGTTGCTTCCATTGTGAAGAACCAGCAAAAACCTGCTGCCCTGTATGCTCCTCTGGATCTCTATTGCGACCTCTGCTATCCCAGTCCGAGATTGCTGATCAGTAATACCATTGAAATCCTCCTCCTCTTCTTGCTTGTCAAACATCTGCATCACCTGATTGGGAAGCTTCAGCTGCTCTGCGATTTCCCTCTGAACTGCTCTTGTGCTCTCCCACTTAGAGCAGTCGATGTGGATGACTTGCTCAAACTGCAGTCCCCATTGCCATTTCTTTTCATTTGATGCGAGCTGTTGGCCTACGGCTTGCACGACCGCAGATGCCCCCAGCCCGTCCCAGCCATCAAAGTATATGACATTTTCTTTTCCTCTAGGATACTTGAGTTCATCGAGAATTCCTTCAACAGCCTCCTCAATGGTGTTTGCCTTGATAACCTGCATGCATATGTGAAGCGGTGAGGACGGTGGCCACCAGTGCAAAGTAGCTACATACATAGTAGCAGTACTCCCTCCATTCCAAAATATAGTGCGCCCGCGCTTCCCGAGGTCCAACTTTGACCATAAATTTAACCAATGAGACCGACTGCGGCGGGAGAAAAAATTATATAGTTGAAAACTTCTTTTGAATACAAATTCGCTGGTATAACTTTTGCTCCCGCCGCAGTCGGTCTCATTGGTTAAATTTATGGTCAAAGTTGAAGCACGGGAATAGAGGAAGCACTATATTTTGGAACGGAGGGAGTAGTATATATATGAAACAATATGTGATGGGCAAGGTTACGCAAGCGTGATGCAATTAATGAACAGAACTCCTGAGATATAGAACACTTTACAACAAAAGATTTACCACAATCGATGCACCCACGAGGGTACAATAACCCAAATATTTTGTAAACTAGCTCGAACGGGATAAGAAAGATAACATGCACAAGTGAACGAAAAGTGATGGTACATGTAATCATACTTCTGACGCATGATGAATTGGCAAGATATCGCAATCTCTACCCTCTAGATTAATTCCATTTCCGTGTCATCATTGATCAGTCAGCTCACTAGAAGTCTCCAATTGAATTCCTCGAGCTCGATTGATTCCTGTATACAAATGCAATGATATGCAAGCAAGATTAATAAAATAAAGCTCAATGACCTAAAGGAGAGCATGCAAAAAATATAATTCTCGTGCTTCCACAAAATTTCAAAAAAATCAGACGTGTATGTCATAGAGTACTGTGTGCAGCTGTTAAGTTTCATACAAATTTTTATATTTTGATGTGCGAAAAATAACAAAATTAGAGCACATAAATATGCTTTTTAGCCTCTCATGATTGCTATTTTAGTTTGGACTGCATGTGAGATTTCACCAAAACTTTGCAAATACATAGGTTCTTGTAATATCTACATGTGATTGTTAATGGAATTTTCTGAATCTTCAAACTCACTTCTATTCTTTCAAAGTAAAGAGAGCACATTTGCTCAAGGGTAGAAAATCTATGTCCCGATAAAACTAGCATACATAGATATAAAGAAGGCACAGCTGATTGAATACAGGTGTAAGCTGAGCTTTACATACCTTGGTTATATATTGAATAACTGGTACTATGCAGACTTGCAGAGAGTATGTAGCTAGGTAGAGACAGGGGCAACTAGAAGCTGGCTAGACTGGAGAGCGAAATCTGGACACACAACATGCTTCGACGAGGTCCTTGTGGTTACACACAAGTGCCTTGGCTAGACAGAATAAAAGCAAGCAGTACTATTCCTTACCTTTTGCTTTGCCTTTTGTCTTTCCTTGAGGACTATCTTTTGCTTTCACTAAAGATGAAATCAATTCTCTGCTTGTAGCTAGCTTAGCTGCAAGATTTAAAGATAAAGATTTCAAGGCTCGACGCCATTGTTTGATCTCGCTGCTAGCTAATCAAACAACTTTTGTGTAACTTGCATTGAAAAGAATGTGGTGCAAGTTAGATTCAAGGGTGCGCTAATATCACTAATCCTATTTTACTATTTATAGCCCGATCTGCTACATGATTCCTATACTAGTACTACTCACAAGGATTGCAGTTTTCTATTCAATGTAATGTGAGAGGCTGAAATGCTTACTTAACTTTGCTACATAATAAATCAGAAAATGCTTCATACACTGCTACAAACTTTTAAGAAAGTTACCTGCATATAATATTGACACTATCAAGAACTTTTAAGAAATGTACTAAATATCGACACACAATTTTTGCGCCCTTCATCGCATCATCTCACGATATGGTCAGAAATATCACATTGTCAAGCTAAAACATAAGTAGCCTGTTGTACAGAAATATTGTAAAGCAAAAAAAGCTACATGCTGCGAAGAAATATTTGGGCTGCTTCATGCTTATCAGTGTGCACAAATACCTTAGAACACAGAATAAAACAAGAGGCGTATCCTTACCTTTTGCTTTCGTTTTCTCCCACATTGGGATGATTACCTTACGCTTTGCTAAAGACGGAAATCAATCCTTTGCTTGTGTCCAGCTACCAGCAGGGTTGAAAGATAAAGATAAATGATTGCAAGACTGTCCCTTTACTATTGGATCCTCCTGCTAATTGAGCAACTTTTGTGTCCTTCAGGCCACCTGCCTGTCAAGTAGAGCATCCAGCTTTGGATGTTAGATTGCATTGCAATTCAGTGAAGTAGGATTCTATTGGGGGCAAAATGTACTGCCAGTTATGTTGCGGAATGTGGCTCATATCTCTAGTGTACTATGTATAGCTTGGAGAGATGTGCTGCGCGGATTCCTATATGTGCCCTATAATCACAAAATTTTCTGCTCTCTTTCCCTTTGGAGGTGATGTGAGGCTGACTTGCTTAACTTTACGATAAAATCAGAAAATGCTTCACACACCGCTAGAAACATCATATGGAAAGTACATGCAACTAAAAATGGTGACCCCTCGCACTCAAGCACTCGAACCTGCTATGGAATCTTCATGTGCACCATTTATCCTTGCTCAAAATCATCCAACCAAATTTACTACATATAGTAATACCCACTTTATCCTGCAAGAGAGAAATTAGTATAGTACATCAGTAAAGTAGAGCAAAAGTACAAAAACAGCAGGACCTGAATTTCTTTTAAGGTTGCATTATATAGTTAAGCAGCTTACGGTGTAAATAATTGCTTTCTTAGAGGTCAAGGGCAAAGTATGAAAACCGACCTGATGCGGAAAGTGTGTAAGACTAAACTATGCACAATGGAAACACACCTTTGCTAACTTTTTTTTTATCTAGAATGGAATAGTTAAGATAAGCAAAACAATTTAGATTATGATCTTGACAAATATAAGCACATGTGCATTATCTTGACAAATATCTAGAATTGTCAAGCCACTCTGAACTGCACTGAATATCGAAACACAATCTTTGCACCTTTCTTACATTCAGTCATATACGGTCACAAATATTACATGGCCAAGCAAGAACATTTAAGTTTGTCAAACATGGTTAAGCAAGTGCTACAAAATCTAGCAATTTACTATATGTACTCGGAAATAGTACATGGTTAGGAGTATGAGCTGTATCAGGCCTCCACTACAACCATCAAACAAAATTCCACAATCAGGTCTAGTAAGGAACATTTTGGTCACCTACATAAAGCTGTACTGTTGTGTGCTTACTCTCACTGTAAGTTCTTAATCTGAATAGGGCAAAACGAATCAAGATCGGCCAAAATGTTACCAATACAACCTCACTCCGGCGGCATGCAGAATCGAAATTCCTACTTACCGGAGTGCCAGTGTGGAGGCAAGTGGTCCGGTAGCGCAGCCCAAGCATAGCTCTGAAAGCCATAACCAGTTATCGGAAACAACACTCATCGAGCCCAAGTAGAATTACACGTGCAATGAAAGAATGTTAAAAATAACCTCCTCGGAAGCAACAGCATCCCAACCTATCCACAATTCTCTATGCACTGCTCCATTCACAAGTTGAAGAAATAACAAACCTTCAGGAGCACTTGTCTTGAGTAAATAATTTAGTTAACACCAATACTTGATATGAATACTGCCACCGAAATCATCATCTTCCGGATCAGAACAGAAATAAAACATGGATAAAAGTACCTCTGGGTATCAGAAAGCCTGTATCATGACTTCGGAAGATGATGATCTCAGTGGCCGATAAGTGAACCTAGCAATGGATTTATGATCAAACTGAAACTGTTGCACACTATATTTTGTTTACAAAAATTACAGTCATCCATAACTGATTGTTGACTACCGTAATAAATTATACTGTATTCTAGATGCACATTATATTATATATGTAGGAACTGAATAAATATGTTGCTGCGATCTCATTGTCGAGAGTTTCACTTAGCTTCATCTGCACAATGCAGCTAAGCTAGCTAGCTGTGTCTGTGTTCTACAAACAAGCTCTGCATGCCCATGCTTCACTTGCCACCTTGTGGTCTAGTGGCATGCAAGATTTACAATTTGGTACACTACCACCAAACTAGATACTAAGCAATTTCTGCTAGTACAGCCAAACTGCTTGTACCCAACAAAGACCATCTACGCCAACGGATGTGCCTCTTCAACAACAACACCAGCGCCCTGTGTCACCACCACCAGCCTCATCATCCATGAGATGGACTCCTACAACCAAGCCAACTTGGCTTCACTCAGTAAAGAAAAATGGAAACATCACTTTCTTTATTTTATAGCATATAGTATATGTGCAGATCCCTTCTGAATTTTTGCTTCACTTTTCCTATCTTTTATTTTTCTTTTCCATCTTAGTTATCTCTATTCGCTCACACGCAAAAAAAAATAGTTATCTCTATTCATTGTCAAGGCCTTTCAGAAGTTGTAATAGCTAGTGGAAGATGTCAGTTACAAAGCTAGAGTTGTACACATCACACCAGTCCAATTTCGACAGAGAATTTTTACTTCCAAATTTTCAGTTGGTCAATACTGCCTCAAAGCTAACAACAATTGCAGGAGGACGAAGACCGATGTGACCATAAAATGCACAAGAAATACATATGATTCTTCACACATCGGATAACACTTTGCGCTGTTATATATATCGTATCTAAAATACACTCACCGCCATGTCAGTTCTTGGTCATGCAGCCAGTGACTTCTGCAATTCCTGATATTCAAATTGCAGTATAACTGTTCTTCAGGGGCATTTCTCCAGTAAGTTCTTCCCAGTACTTGCTGCAGCTTGTTCTCCAGTAGCTAATGGTGACAAAACTGCAATGACCTTGTCCAAGCAGAACTGCTAGAAATATACCCTTTACATGACTCACATTGCCATCAAGTACCCATATGGCAACCAGGCACTAAACTTCAACAAGGGATTGGTTCAGGCATCACATTGGCCTGTTTTAGGCTGCCTGTGGAAACACTTCGGTTGCGTAACAAAAGTCTTGGAGATTTGGAAGCCAAACTCAGTGGATGGTGATTCATCGCTTTGTTCCCTTTGCTGCTTGGTGCAAAGCCGTAAGTGGGATCTTCTTTCAACAAACTTGAGGCCCATCTCTAAGCCATAACGAAAAAAATACCCTGCACATTTTGCAATTAGTAACCACTTGAAGTGTGCAACATCAAACATTACGTAAAATGTAAAGAAAAAACACTGTGGAGATGGAGCTTTATCTGGCAAGAGGTTAAGCTCAGACTACCATCATTCTAGTTATGCTAAAATGAAATGAAAAGATTAACACTCAGATTGTTAAGGCAGAAGAGTGGTGGTTTCTTCTGTCATGTGCCAAATTTGGTAATTAGTGCACAGAATGACAAAACCTGGCATACCCTCCCACTTTGGTAAACAAGAGTCAATAAGGATATAGAAGTCATGCACAATCTTTATACCAAACTGCTTACTGCTGTTAGCAAATTCAGATTATCCCTTTGTCTGTCAGATCCATACCAACTAACAATTAGGAACAAAATGCTAATCAAAACAATCTTCCAGAACTACAGTTTCATGATGACATAAACACACCTCTTATGAGTCCTGTACCTGCAGGGAACACGATTTGATCTTACTCTGTCACACAAAGTCAGTTGATGGCCAGGGAATATTATCCATGCTTGGCTTTGTTCAACTTTCCTCCTTTTCTTCCAGTAGAATTTCTGACTTCAGCTAAACTTGGAGCATGTACGACGTTGGCTGAACAGACAGTGGAATTACCAGAAGTCCCCACAGGAGCAAATGCCATTGCTAAACTTGTGAAATCTGACAGCATCTCTCACAAGAATATCACGACCGGTTATCTTCGAGATGAACTTGGTAGCATTGTGGCAATCCACACAAACACGCAGATTCTTGACAACCCGGATCAGCATTTCCTCTGGAACAAAAATTAAGCCAAAGGCAATTGCAAGCTTCTCGCTATGATTGCTGAGCATGTGAACCTTCTCAAAGATCGCCACATCATGCAAAGACCGAATCGACATCGCTTGTATCCTTCTTCCACCATCTTAGAGTTGAGCCACTGTAGCTTTTCATAAATTGTTCCGGAGAAGGGATGAGACTGGTCGTCGGCTGAAAATATGTGAACTTTATTTTTATACTTGATCCAACTGCAACCTGGTTCCTTCTTCACTTGCCTATCCCTCATTCCACGCCTAAGCTGGGCAACCTCGCTCCATTCACCTTTAGAAGCATGCATGCTGCACAACAAGACATAGCTCGCTGGGTTTTGAGGGTCAGTTTTCAAGAGATTCTCAGCAGCCCATTTCCCAATATCCATGTCGCCACGCAAGCGGCATGCACTAAGCAGTGTGGCCCATCCAATTGCATCAGGGCACCGTGGCATCTGCCTTATGAACTCCTCAGCTTCTTTTAACCTCCCTGATCTGCTATAAAGGTCAATCATACAAGTATAGTGATCATCCAGGGGCACAATACCGTGGTCCTTCTGCATGGAGTGAAAGTAGCTGCGGCCTTTCTCCACAAGCCCTGAACGGCTACAAGCAGAAAGGACGCCAATAAATGTTACCCTGTCAGGCTTCACACCCTTCAATAACATCTTCTCAAACAAATCCATAGTTTCTTTTGCTTTCCCAAACTGCGCATAACCTGAGACAAGGGCAGTCCAGGAGACTTGATCATGAAACGGCATCTCATCAAACAGGCGGTGTGCGTCCTCGATACTGCCGCACTTTCCATACAAGGTAACGAGTGCATTAGACACTGTAATGTATGGCCTCAACCCTGAGACAAGCGCCATGCAATGGAACTGTGCTCCCTCTTCCAGGCTTGCTAGATTAGCACAAGAACTTATAACACTGCCAAGGGTGAAATCATCAGGTTTAATGCCATCCCTCTGCATCTCCGAGAACACCCTCACAGCCTCCTCGCCGCACCCATTCTGTCCATAGCCAACGATCATTGCAGTCCATGAGATGATGTTTTTGCAGGTCATCCTTCTGAAAACGGCCTCTGCCCATCTGATGCTCCTGCACTTCGAGTACATGTCAACAAGCGCACTTCCAACAAAGATATTGTCATCATACAGAGTTCGATTGTGTAGGCATGGATTTGCTTCCCTCTTCGAGGCAGCAAGGGCGCCACAGCTGTAAGGATGCTTCCGAAGTGTACCGATCAATGCCAACACCTCGCCCTCATCCGCTGAAAACATCCAGCGCCCGATCGCAACCCATTCTGCGCCACCTCAGAACCATCGTGGTCCAGTGATGGAGTCCTCTGTCGACCATCGCCAAACACCCCCTAGCCTCAAGAACCATCTTGCACCGCAGAGACCCGTGATCATCGTGTTGTACATCACCACATTCTTGCCCTCCATCTCATCAAAGACCCGCTTGGCCCCGATGAGGCCCATCTTGGCATACATATCGACCAACGGGCTCCGGTGAAGGCGCACGCCCGAACCCGAGCCGCAGGATCTGGCGGTGCACGCCGGCCGAAGCGAAGCGGTCGCCGAAGCGCCGACGCTGCCATGACCATGCCGGACATTGTGATGCGGTGGCTCGACCGGCGCTGCCCACCACCGCCTCCTCCGGAGCAGCGACAGACGCCTGGCCGCCGCAGCGAAGCGCCGGCGCTGAGAAGCCCGCGATGAGCGCGTTGTAGGACACTGTCGCGCTTCGGGCATGGACGCCAAGAGCCGCTCCATGTCCGGAGGAGATGCAAGGGGCCAGGCCAGAGCAAGCGTTGCGGGTGAAGAGGTTGGGGTCGGGCATTGCGTCGAACAGCGGCGCGAAGCGAAAGGAGGCGCCAGACTGGCGAGGCGGCGAGGAGGTGGTTGAGGAGGTAGGTGGGCGGCGGAAAGGGAGCGTCCGGAGGACGAGGCATGGACGGCGCCGCGACGCTGGGCCTTCATCGCAGCGCGGGCGGCGGCGGAGGAGAGGAGCGCTGCGTAGTGGTTGCAGAGCGGGAGGCTCATAGCGGGAGCCGGCGAAAACCGGCTCACTGCAAAGCCCTTCGCGATCCATATCGTGCGAGTTATGGGCCTAGCACGCAGGCCCATTTCTCGTTGACGCACGGCCATGGGCCTCCAGTCGTTTTTTTCTTAATAAAATACAACCTGTTTTAAAAAAGATACAACTATGAAAGGTTTGAAATTCGAATGATCGGTTAAAATGGATGGATGTATTTTGTTCTCCAGAAAAAATCTGATAATACAGGAATACATCATGGCTAACACATGCCGAACATGTCGTACCACATGTTGTGCGAGGAGGATTTGCGGAGGGCATATTTTAATTTTGTGAAGGTTGTTTCTAAAATTCATCGATATTTTCTTCCGCACCTTTCGGTCAAGGTGGTCACAAAGAAGACATGCATGCGCTTTCACATCATCCACACGAGCACGCCCTCTAATCACGCCTTGGGGGCATGATCGTGTTATGGTACTGCCACCCCCTTCATCTATGCACATGTTATGAAAACCATCATCTGAAACTAAATCAACCCAACGTATCCATAGCCTCAACTAGACCCCACTCCATTTACCCAACGCATCCATAGCCTCAACTAGACCACACACATTCTCTTTCTTGCATCATTTTATGTCTCATTCTTTCTACTACATTTGAGTTTAGCCTTGGTTTCTTAGAGTCCATGCCGCAGCTGGTTTTAAATCTATAACCGCTTCCCTTCTCTCTCTTTTTCTCTCTCATCCAACTTAACGATAATATAATATTTTAATATTTATAGCTTGTTTACATCATATTATTATACATGTTTTTTATATTATTATTTTCATACGCCTCCAACAAATTAGTCGGGTTCCATTATAAGCATATCGGAAGAAGTCACACATGAAAAGAAATAAATGAACAAAAAAAAAAGCACAACTCGGGAGATATGACCTTATGTGTGTAGGAAAGATGTATGTCAGTATGTACCACACGTGTATACTTCACGTGGCCCTTTTTACTTCGCATATAAGATTTGTCTAAAATCAAACATCATAATGTTTGACCAAGTTTATGAAATAAATTTTTTACATCCACAATACAAAATCAATATTATTAGTCATGAGTTTAATTTTTATATTGTAAGTATAACTCTAGTACTGACGTTGGCATTTTTTTTATATATAGATAAAGCCAAACTTTATGAAATTCTAATTGACACAAATTTTATATGCATAGTAAAAAGAAGCACGGGGAGTACGTACCTACTCCCACGTGAGACAAATTGTCTTGCATGAATTAGCTTGTATTATTATGATACGACTATATACAAAGATATAACACACACACACACACACACACACACACGTCCACATCATCATCCGCCCACCCCGTAATCGATGGATCAACACCGTAGGTGCGTAAAAATGATTTGGTCTCTCTGGAAGCTTCATCACAAACACGTCTACTGTGACGGCGTTGAATGATCCGCCCATCGTCGCTCTCACGCATTCATACCACGGCGGCAGTGGGCGTGCTGGTCCACTCAATCATTCCTTCCCCTTTGTTGACAACACACGCATCGCCACAGCTAGCCCTTGTCTGATTCGACTGATCAGCCGAAATCGAAACGGCGACCTGCCACTGCCGGCACTGTGTCTGTACGTGCGCAAGCCGGGCACCGCGCTGTTACTATCCTCCGACGCTCCTCCGGCGAGAACGACGGCCGCCTTGGGGTCACCGGCCGGCGCGCGGCGGCGTCCCCGTCCGCGGAGGAGGACTCGGCAGCCGCCGCGCGCTCGTACGCCGGCTCCCTCCCCCACCGGGGCGGCTGGCACCTGGGCGCGGCGCGTGCTCTCTGCTAGTCAGACGACACGATAGACCGAGAACCTTCACTCCCCCGCAAAAAGAAAAAAGACCAAACCATCACGTGGCTCAGATAGTAGAAGCTTCACCACACTTCTTCGCTGCGAAGAAGGCTCCGATTGGTCGGCTGGCACACCGGTCGCTTTCACGCATTGGGTGCTGTGCCGTATCCGATCATGGCGTCACAGACGACGGCGTGGCCGCGAGCCATATCCGATCGGACTGGATTTGATTGGATTGGCTCGAACTGGTTGAAGCAGAATGAATGGCGACCTACCCTTACCGACGGACCCGTCTTCGCAGGCCAACAAGATAAAAATCTACTAGTAGATTTTACAAATAAAAATCAAACAAACGAGATTATCGCTATTATAATCAATCTCAGATACTAGTGCTCGTGCAAGTTCTTGGTGCCCTCTGGCGGTTTGGCCTTGTCAGTGAGCGAGCGAGTGGGTGAGTGAACTGCCAAACACTGCCGGAGATAAAAGAAAGACTCGGGGAATACTACTAGTAATGATAAATTAACACAAACATAGTACATGGAGCCAGTTTCGAAATCCAAATCCCGAACTCGATGGATATTTACACACGGAACAAATTGAAAGAAAAAGGAAAAGAGAAGAACTCGAGAGGGGGCAATCCGGAGGGAGCGAAACAGGGCGCTTGCCAACACAGCAAGGGAAAGTGAATGTCTCGCGCGCGGCGGGCGTCAGGGCGGCGGCGCGGCCGGCGCGCGGCAGGTAGGGCAGGAGGGGCGGCGCGACCCTGCGGCGGAGGCGGGGACGGCGAGCCAGCGCTCGATGCAGCGCGCGTGGAAGCCGTGGCCGCACGCCGGCATGGCGCGCACGGCGTCGCCGTCCGCGAACTCGGCCAGGCAGATGGCGCACTCGTGCGCCGCCGCGCCCGCCAGCCGCGTCCCGGACGCCGAGTACACCAGCAGCGGAGGCAGCGGGGGCGGCGGAGCAGGCTCCGCCACGGCCGGCTTCTCCGGGTCCCCTTCAGCCACACCGTCGACCCCCGCGCCTGCTGCTGCCGTTGCTGGCGGCGGCGGAGCAGGCACCTGACGCCGGCATGGAGCGCGAGGGCGAGCGCGAGCGCGGCGA
>JAHHZJ010003179.1:0-30100 GCA_021437245.1 Aegilops speltoides
TTACATGGATGATATAGTGGTCAAGAGCAGGACAGAAAACTTTGATCCAAGATTTGGGCAGAGACTTTACAAATCTGCGCAAGATCAATCTCAAGTTGAACCCGAGAAGTGCGTGTTTGGAGTTCCTTCGGCAAGCTTCTCGGGTTCTTTGTATCCGAGAGAGTTGAAGCCAACCCCAACAAGATCGAAGCCATCGAGCAGATTGAAGCCCGAGTGCGTCAAGGATGTCGCGGAGGCTTGCGGCTCTTCTGCTGCTCTCGATGAGTTCATCTCTAAGTCTGCTTGGCGCCTGTCATTTTCAAAATTTTGAAAAAGCGGGTCAATGAAATGGACTCATAGCGGAGGCTGCGCTATAGGACTTGAAGAGATACCTGTCCTCCACTCCAATACTTATGCACCTAAACCACAAGAGAAGTTGCTGCTATATCTAGCGGCAACCAATCAAATGGTTAGTGCTGCGTTAATAGCGGAGAGGAGGCGGATGATGAGCCGACAACCGTGGCAAGCGAGTCCAGCGACAAGCGGGGGCTTCCCGTCAAGCTCTGGTCCCGACAAGGATGAACTGTCTACAGCCGCAGGAAGAGAAACAGAAGAAGATGGTGCAGCGCCCAGTTTACTTTGTCGGTTCCCTTCTGCGGGGGCTAGGTCAAGGTACTCAGGGGTGCGAAGCTGCTTTTGGCCTTCTTATGGCCTCGAGGAAGCTGCGCCATTACTTTCAAGCACATGAGATCCTGATTGTCACTCGCTTTCCGTTGAAGAGGATATTGCAGAATCCGAAGCAACGAGGCGGGATTGTCAGTGGGCCTTTGGAATTGTCAACTTTGGCCTCAAGTTTGAAAGTACTTCAACTATTGAGCGAGCATTGGCGAAATTCATAGCGGAATGGGCGTAACACGATGAAGAAACTCGGGAGGAGCATCCCGTCAAGGAAGCAAACAAGAATGGATCATGTACTTTGATGGTGCCTTCTCGCTGCAAAGCGCCGGTCTTGGTGTGCTACTTGTTGCACCCCGGAGAGCACCTCAAGTCGTGGTCCAAATGCACTTTCCCAAGGGCAAGCAACAAACAATCTGCAGTATGAAGGCTTGCTTGCGGACTCGAGATCATGGCGGACCTTGGGATCAAGAAGCTCATTATCGGGGGTGACTCGCAGCTTGCCGTCCGTCAAGTGAACAAGGATTATCGAGTCCGTTGATGGAAGCCTACATTGATGAAGTGAGGAAGCTAGAAGAACATTTTGTGACTGACGCAAATGGAACACGTTCCAAGAGCTCGAGAATGACATTGCGAATGGCTGTCAAAGTGCGTCGCCTCAAGTTACTGTGGAACCAGGAATTTTTGTGCTCAAGCTAACTCAACCATCTGTCACACCATCATTGGAATGGAGCAAGAAGAGGAAGTTAGTTCTTGGCGACTACTTTCCGCTGAGCTCCCGAAGCCGCCGCCAAGAAGGTCCCGGGATCAACACGAAGAGTCTTTGAGGCGGTCTGCTCCGACAAGCCCGGGGTTTGTTCGTTGAAGCGAGGCGCTCCCGACAAGTTGTGTCCGACTGCGCTTGCGGGGAGCATCATGCTCTGGCGAGGATCTGATTCTTGCCGTAGGCGGATGTTCCGCGGCAGCATTGCGCCTTTAGTCCTTGTCATTGAGCCTAAGCTCGGCATGGGCCTGACAGATCGTCCATTTCCTTCAAGCGGGAGAACTTCCCGAAGAGCAAGAAGAAGCGGAGAAAGTAGCCCGGCAATCAAGTATGTACCGGTTTGTCGATGACATCTTGTATAGAAGAAGATTCAGCGGTGAAATTGAAGTGCATTTCCGGGAAGAAGGACGAGGAGCTGTTGGCGGAGATACATGGAGGCATATGTGGTCACCACATTGGCGCAAAAGCACTTGCAAAAGCCTTCCGGCAAGGTTTCCTTTGGCGACAGCCCTCCGGATCTGCGCACAAGTAACCAAGTGTGAAGCGTGCAGTTCCACTCCAGCGAGATACATCAACCAGCTCAAGCTCTCAAACAATCCCTTTATCTGGCCATTTTTCGATGCGGGGTGCGACATCCTCGGCCCCTTTCCCACGGCTATCGGGGCTTGATGCTGTACATGGCAATCGACAAGTTCACTAAGTGGCGGAGGTGGAAGCGATGAGGAAGGTGACCACGATCGGCAGATCAAGTTCTTGGTCGATTGTTTACCGTTTGGAGTCCCTAACAAGATCATCACCGACAATGGCACACAATTCACGAGCCGCACCTTCGTGCGATCGTCCAAGATCTTGGCGCCAAGATCTGCTTAAACTACATTGCTCACCGAAGCAGCGGTCAGCGGAGAAGACAAACGCTGAAGTGCTCGCTGCGGGCTCAAGACCAGAACTTTCGACAGGCTGCACAAGTCACGGAAGAAATTGGATCGAGCTACGGTGGTTCTTTAGTCGTCGGGGCGGCGCAAATCGAGCCCGGCGGACACCTTGCTCTTGTCTACGGGCGAGGCAGTTCTCCCCGGAACTTCGTATCACGGATGCGCCTCGAGTGCTTCGCTTATGATGAGCTTGAGCAAGAGCAGCTGCGGCAAGATGAGGCGCTGCTCCTCAGGAAGAGGATCGTCTTGAGCTCTTTGTCTGAGCTGCTCGATACCGACAAGCTTTCGCGCGCTACCATAGCCGCAAAGTTAATGCGGAAGCGAGGCGACCTTGTTCTTGGCAGCGTTCAATCCGCCAAGAATGCCAACAAGTTGGCCTTGAAGTGGGAAGGCCCTTATTGAGTGAAATGAGTCACTAGGCTGGCGGTATGCGCGCAGAGACCGAAGATGGCTTTCCGATGAGCAACTCACGGAACATAGAGCATCTTAGTAAGTTTTATCCATAAAGGCGCGGTTGCGGAACCTGCTATTCCGACAACCACCTTTTAACCAAAGCCTTGCTGTTGCATGTAACCCTTTGTACAAAGCAGACACAGATCCCATGCATAAATAAAGATCGTATGCTCGGCACATGTTGTCAAATTCCATGCCTTTTTCTTTTTCGCATGCATTATCGACACTTTGTGCAGCACTTGCTCCCGATAGCGATATGAGCCTTAAGGCTCCATATCATTATTTTCTCTTCTTTCTTCTCAAAAAAAGGTTCCTTCCGCCATACAAGTTCACCGGGGAGGAGAGGATAAAAGTATGGACAGGCGTCGTTCAAAAAAATATAGCCTTCTTGGACGAGAAGACAGGAAAAGCTAAGTTGCCAAAGTTTGAGCATAGTCGGTTTTAAATTTTTAAGTTATATTCCTTGAGCGACCGTGCCTTGTATGGAAAACCTGTGCGTGGAGGAACCGGCTCGTGGCTAAGTTAAGCCCTTACTTTGTTTGAGTCCGCTCAACAATGAAAGTGTCTTTGCGACTAGCCCGACAAGGTTTCTTCGGGCTTGACACCGCTTGACAGGCTGTGATGTTCGCACTCAGCGCTTTCGCGGCAAGTGTGCTAACAGCCGGCAAGTTCCCTAAAGCGTGGGGCAAAAACATACAAGGGATGGAATCAAGTAAAGGAAATAACGTAGTAGATAGTACCGAATAAAGTTATATTACAATAAATATCTTGCGGCGCTCTAAAGAGATTGTTCCTATGACATATCTAGCGGCGACGAAGAAGAAAAGGAGAAGAAGGGTGGCCTAATCCACGCGCTCGCCGTCAACCCTCGACCTCATTCACCTTGTCCACAATGGAGTGCGACAATGGCTTTGAGCTCTTCAAGATCGGCGGCGCGGCGGCTTCTTGAGATGCGGGTGGTCGAGCCGGGTTGCGGAAGAGTATCTTCACCAACACCTTCTCCAAGACCTTGGCGCAGGTGCGCGCGACTCATCGACCAACTTCTTGGGATCCTTTCCGGAGCTCTTTGGAAACCGTCACCACACCTTGAAGAAGAAGTAAGCTTGGCGATTTGGTGGAGGTTTTTAAATCGATTGGAGTACCGAAGCTTGCCAAGTCCAGCTCCGCCGACTCCTCGTCGATGGATGCGGCGATGTTGGTGAGGCCCTCCGTCCATCGCTCCACCGTAGCCACGAAGGTGTTACGAGTCTCGGCCCTCGTCGGCAACTCCTCGTTGCCCTTAATCTCCTTCTTCCGGTCATCCTCTACGCCTCTTGGCGGCGTCGATGTCTCCGTCAAGGTGGCCAGCTTGACTCTAGATCGGCGCTTGAGTCCTTGGCGGCGTTCGGTTCCTTGACCTTCTCGGCGAGTTGAACTTGCGAGATCGCCATGGGCGAAGTGCATCCTTCTCGCGTTCATCTTTGGAGTGCGGCAAGCTCTTCATTCTTCCCTTTCATGTCCGCCTCCAGCTTGCGTCACCTTCATCTCTAACTCTTTCTTGGCGGCCTTAGCAGCGCGGCGGCATCTTCCGCCTCCTTGAGTGCCCGCCAAGTGATTGCTCCGGGCCTCGAGCTCCTCCTCGTGGCTGTCGAGATTAACCAACTTACGTGTCAGCTCACCTTCCCGCCTAAACGGCTCCTCGGCGGCGAGCCTCTGCTGCTCCTCGGCTTCAGCCTTTTCGGGATAAACGCCTTCTTCGCCTCGTCAAGTTCGCCCTTTCCCCGCAATGGATCGGAGGCCTCTGGTTGCGGCTCTTGAGCTATTCGCATGCTTCTCTATATCAACTCCGCCCGCGCGACAAGCGCTTCCGGGACTCAAGCTTCGCTTGCGGCGTGATAAGTGACACCAACTTTGAACAGCTGCTCCTCCTCGGACTTCGCTGCTCTTTGCTGCTTGGCGCGTCCACCACTTGCCAGCCAGCGGGCCGAGTACTTCCCGTCAAACTCCTCTCCTTCGACCAGCGCCACAGGCTCGGCGCCCGAGGAAGCTTGATGTATCGCCCTTGCCGGCCTTCAAGTAAGCGCTGGCTGGGCTCCTCGAACTTGGCGCTGCGTCGGTGGCGGAGGTCGGCCGGTCGGTGTGGCGCCTTGCGCTCTTCGTCCTCCGGGTCGTCGGTCTGATCGCGGACCCCTCGCCCGACTCTGCGCCCGGCGACCTTGGCGGCTTCTTCCTCGGCCCAGGTCCATCGGCGTCGGCCTCTTCCTCCTCGGCCGGCGTCTTGATGTGCGCGTCGCCTTCCTCGCCGGTGGCCTCGGTCTCCGCCAGATTACGTGAGAGGGATCACGAAGGCGGGAAGAGGAAGAAAAAGTCAAGCAAATATCCAAAAAAGAAGAAAGAAGATCGAAGAAAGAAAAACCCAAGGAAAATTTCCGACAAGGAAGGTTACTGTCTTTGGGCTCGTGACCATGGGCTCCTGCCAGAGGGGCTCCTTTGGTTCCCTCCTTCTTTGGGGACCTCTCCTTGCGGGGCGCTCCTTGTCGAGGAATCGCCCCTTGGCGGTGTAGTCCCGGCAGGCGGCACCTCGAGGCGGTTTCTGCTTGCTCTGATGGGCCTGTTGCTGCTCTACACAAATAAATCAATAGTCAAAATATCAGCAAAGAAGAAGCACCCATCGCCCCCCTGAAGTGAACCAAACACTTCTGGCTGGGGGCTGTCTTTGAGGCTGCCCATGAGAAGAAGAACCGGGTCCGTCAAGGTAGTCTCACTACGTGTCTTACGCCATCCAGTGAGATCGTCCTCGATGACAACCACGCAGGGACCTTGGCCCTCTTCGCGCGCTCTCGGCGGAGTCTGAAATAGAGCGAGGATTGAGAGAGAAGCAAATCAGATGCAAGACAACAAAGATCGAAGAAATACAAGTCTGTTGAAGAGAAAGCCTCCTCCTCCTCTTCTTCCTCCTCGTCGGAGCTCAGTAGCGAGAGGTTAATCTGGCACCCTTCTGCGGAGGCGGAGGTGGGCTCCCTTGGGCGTTGCAGGGAGCTGCGGCCGGGATCGGGCGTGGCAGCCGGGAAGACCCACCTCGATTGCAGCCGCGTCTGAGGCTCCAGCTGCTGTACTTGCCCTTGATGGAGGCGTGTCCACAGCAGCTGCGGTGTTAGCCTGCTTGCCGCCTGCTGTATCTCAACAGCCGGGCCGCGCCTTCTTGGTTGGAATTGGGGCTATGCTAGGGGCTCACTTTGCGACAAGCTGCTCGAGGCGGGTGGCGCTCGCGCCTCAGCGGGCTCGCTCGCTTCGGCCTCGGGCTCCCTCTATGCCGACCTCTCCGGCAAGGTCCTCCCACATCGGCAAGGCTTGTCGCCTCGGCCACCTCTGCCTCCTCCAACGTGGAGCCAAACTCACCCAGCGGCGGCTGCCCTGTTGATCTGGGCGATGTACCGCATCTCGTCGTCGGTGGTGTCGCGGGTGAGCCTCTGCTTTCGTCGGCATTGGCTGCTATCTCCGTCAAGCCATCGAAGAATTGCTTTGCCGCAGCGCGTCGTCGGCGGGCTCCATCAAGTTGGGCTTATCCGTGCGAGTCGCACTCTGGCATCATTCTTGCCGGAATGCGTCGTGGGAGGTGTTACATAATGGGATGGCGCCCTGCGGCAGCTGAACCACTACGGATGGTTGGCGTCATGCGAACAGCTCCTTGACATCCGTCAAGCTCGAAGCGTGAAGATTGAAGTTGAGGCACAGGGCGCAGCCTCATGATATCCGCCGGGACGCCAAACAGCGAGGCGAGCCTCCCTCTGCGAGAGAAGCGTCACGGCAGCGAAGAAATCGCGCCAGCGCCCTGCTGTGAGCCCGGCAAGCTGGCCGGAGATTGGGTGGTGGCAATCTTGACTTGGCGTCGTCCGTGATAAGCGCTCGGTCGCGGCGCACTACGAATGCAGCGTGGGTTGGTGAATGGCTGCGGATTGGCAGCAGCGATCAACACCACTCCGCCCTCCACTCATCCCACTTGCTGCGGGCTCGCCGCGGAACACCTCCTTCATGCCCGATTCATGAGGTCGGGCGATTCCGCCAGCCAATGGCTCTCCTTTCTCGGCTCGGGGGTGAAATAGTGGTGAAAAAACGACACAGCAGGTGGATGCCAGCGAAGTTCTCGCGGTGTCGCAACCGCCATTGTCGAAGCGGCGTTGGGGTGAAATCAAGAAGATGAAACCCGTAGGTATTCATGATGTCGCGAAGAAATCGAGAAAAATTGGGGCGAGCCTGATGAAAATACCGGAAAAAATAGTACCCTTTTGGGCAGCTTCGATTTGGAAGCCTCGGCGGAGAACACCGGCGTCTTGTGAATCGCCGTGTCTCCGTCGACTAGAAGAGTAGAACTCCTCCACTTGCGCCGGGGGGTGAGCTCGGAAAGCACTCGCTCCTTGCGGCGCCTCAAGCATAGCGCCTCGGCGATTCGTGGTCTTGCCGGTCTTGAACCATGGCGGAGGCAGCGGAGGCCAGAGCGTTAGGCGGCATGCGGCGGCGGCGGCGGCGGGCGCTGCTCTCTTTGGTTTGAGAAGCGGAGGCGGTGGAGCTTTGGAGGAAGGGCGCAAGTGGCGAAGGTGGGAAACGGCCTGTTTCCTCGCTTATAAGCAGGGGGGCGAGCGTTCGCATTTCTGATTTAAGTATTGCCCCGATCTCTCCCCCGGCCTTGTGATTACTGGCGTGCCATTCTGGGGAGGCGCGGTGGATCTGAATAGATTTGGTTTGGACCCGCAGGCGCGTGCCGTGCCTGTTTTGAGCTGGCCAACAGCGCTCGGCACGTGTATAGCCGAGCCGAGGCTCTGTCGGTGTACTAAAGTAGGGGTACCTTAGTATCCCAAACTTGTGCCGCAGGCGATCGCGGCGTCATGGCAAGGCTTGTTGAGGCGTCCGCCAAGATCGCCGCTATTCCTATTCTGCCATTCAAGAACAAAGTGTTAACTATGAAGACAAGGCCCGGCAAAAGGAGCTTGCCGGGAAGGACAAGACCCGGCAAGAGGAGCTTCTTTGGGAAGGCCAACAAAGGCATTTCAAAGAGACTTAACTGCGGCCGGCGCGCAGCGTCGGCAAGACCGGCGGCGGCAAGCTGCGGGTGCGACAAGGCGGCGACGCGGCAAAAGGCGCTGCGCTGTGAAGCCACCACTCTGCGCCGCTCGGCGCATCCGGCGGCGTGTCGCCGTGGGATCGTTCCTGGTGCGTGGCGGGTATTTGTGCAACCAAGCGGTGTGGTGGCATGTGAAGATGACGAGGAGGCCATCGTGGCGTCGGTGGGCGCCTCTAGCGGTCGTTCCTGCCTTGTTTGGGCGACGGGCGGGCATTAAATGCCCTTGTCCCTGCCGTCGAGAGTTAGGTAGGGAACCTTGTTGATAGCGGTTGTACCAACCCCGTTTTACTTTTTACCCCTCTTTCTGCGTTGCCACTGCCGGTGACCCTTTAGACTATAAAAAGGAGGCCCATGCGCTTGCGTAAGAAAGGTTCGACTCATCGAGACTACAACACCACGCTCTCAAGCAAGAGCAAATAGAAACACAAAGCAGCAGTAGGAGTTTTATCTCTCCGGAGAGCTCCGAAGCTGGGTAAAATCCCTCACGTGCTCGACCTCGATCTGCTCTTCGTGCGCCCTCCGCTCCCTGCCGGACCGAAAAGGGGCCCTGCCCCATAGGTGTTCGTTTCCCACGACATCGACCATCCTGGTCCACTTGCCATCCACGTAGAACTCCAAGGTAGAGTCACCCAGGTCGTCACGCCGCAGTAACAACGACTAATGAGCCGTCAAATCACAGGCCCACTTCCCACTTTGAAGTTGCTCGGACAAAGGAACCATCATGCCTTCGTTGAATTCTGCTTCTTGAAGAAAACTACTGTACCAGCAATCTTGCTAGCTCGATGAATTACTCCAACAAGAGGCCTCCTTTTGTTCATAGGATAGGAATTTTATAGGAATATGAAAATCATAGGAAGTGAGATGATATGCATCTCAATTCCTATAGAGAAAGAGATGCCGTTTGATGCATAGGATAGGAATTTTTTCATTTAGTCTAGGCTAATGTATTGGTAATTTGCTCTAAAAACTACAGTAGTAACTAGTAGTACTAGTACATGCTCGTACTCAGACACAGACACACACACTAACTACTAGTACTACTACTTCTCACATCTGGCGGACACGTTGTTCTCCTTCTCGGCTTTGTCGTGACACCCCGTGCTTGGATCTCTGCCGACCTCTCCTTGTGCCTGCGTCGCGTCTTCTTTCTTCTCTGACGGTGGGCCTCTCTTTTCTTGGCGCTTTCGACTTTTCCGCTCCCTCTATGCGGCTTTGGTAGCCTCTTGCTCTACCGCCCATTCGGCCTTGGCATCTTCAAATTCCTCCCACATAGTTACGAGTCGCGAGTGGCTATGAACTCGGCGCCGGATGCCATCGCTTCCCTACCATTTTGTGTGCGGTGCGTAGGCGAGGAACTCGGCGCGGCGGGATACCATCGCTACCTTACTGGTTAGTGTGCTGGTAGCGGTGGCATGAGCGGCGCTTAGTGAGAGCTACGGGGTGGAGTGGCGGACAACCGTATAGTGCATTGGTTTGTCAGAGCTCAAGGATAGAAAGCGAAAATTTGGATTCCCCTTCAATCCTGGTCATTTATTACCGAGTAAAATGCATTGGCGGTCATCGAACTTGTCTTGATAGCTCACTTTGATCATTATATCTGAGATATGGTGATTATCACGGTCAGCAGCTCAGCGTATAGCTCCGTATTTGTGCGGTTGACCGATCGGCGATGCTGCATCGCCTCAACAACTTGTGTTCTTTATCTATCTACGCGGGCCTACCTGTCAATGGAGAAAGAAATACTTGTAATACCAAAATTATGCGTATGTGGGGAATCAAACCACGGACTCGTCGCTGCAATGAACCCTCATCAGCCAAATGAGAATGAAATATTTCACGTCAGACACTCACGCTCACGCTGTCAAAGCATGCTAATGCATGCGTCGCCCTCTAAATCAAAGTCCTGCTCATGGCGCCAGCATAAGCAGCGAGCCCATCACCTGCGTGCCTGGCGGTGCCTAACATTACTGTTTAGGCGTTTGATGGAGGCCCTCTGCGAGCGCCGAAACGCGTATTCACCTAGTTCAACACCAGCGGTCATACTTGGGCGCCTTGCTCATGTATATCATCCATCACAATGACAATCTATAAAACAGCCTAGCTAGAGGTACTATGGTAGTATAGTGCGGGTATGTACTATCGTGAGGACCGATCTTAGTGCCCTTGCACACGAAACCCCTTCCATTGCTAGTGCGCGCTTCCCTCCTGAAACGGTCAGCGTCTCTCTAGAATGTCAATGCTGCATTCAGCGGACTTAACTGCAGGTGCAGTTGGTGTGTCACTGACATGCGGGCCAGATGCCCGTTGGGCCCACATGTCAGTAACCCAGCGCATATGTAGTTAAGTCACTGAAGCAGCGTCGCATTCCACGACGGCGAACCTACTCGGCGCCGATTGTCCATCCGTCTGCGCGCGGCTCATTGCCATTCGCCCGCTATATTAACGAGCCCGGCTCCCAGCCATAGCCAAAGACCCACACTTATTCTCCTCCGGTCCCTTCCTTATGTCGGCACCACTCAACCATGGCCTCCTAAGCGCTCAAAGCTCTCTTGGGCGTCTTGTCACGAGGAGGCGAGCGAGGGACATCGGCTCCGCTCAGGCGCTCAAAGCTCTCTTGATGTACTCTCGAAGCAAGCGAAGGAGATCGCGGCACCTCCTCGGCCGCCCTCCGCCTGCGACCACGAAGCCCGGCGTCGCTTGGCAGCAGCCAGCGAGGAAAAAGTAGTACATGGTAGGTCGCCGCCGCTCTAGTCCCGGGAAGGCCACCGCTTCTCCACTCGGTGGGCGCCAAGCTTGGTGGGGTAAACGCCGGCGGCCGATTAGCAGCAGCGGCGTGGGCGGAAATCTTGAGAACCTTTGCTCGGAGGAGAGGTTATCGAGGCGGATGAGGAGGCAAAGGCAATGGCGGCTTTCTCGGGTTCATGGCGGACATGATGGTCGGTGATGATTGTTTAGATTAGGTTTCTGATGGGTTTTAAATGCGGTTTGTGCGAAATATGTAATGAACTTCGTCCAGTTTGTAGGAAAAAATTTGAAATGTAATGAATTTCATCCGATTAATTTGAAATTTGCTTTGTTTGCATGAATTTCATCCGGTTAGTTCATATAGTTGTTGAAAGGTATGCGGGCAGCATCGGATGGCATCCATCAGTGTCCTCGGACAGATGCTAGTGTAAATTTGTGGGCCAGCGCTGGAGATGCCCTAAATATCATGCTATAATCGCTAACAGTCCTCCATTATTTGGCAGGGAATAGTTATCCCTCGATCAAAATCAGATCCACGGTGTTTCGCACTCCTCCCGCGTAAGTGTAAACTCTTGCTTACATAAAAATGGAGCAAGTGGATGGCACTGTAGCACGTCATATCACTCGACCTAGCCCGCCTAACAAGCGGGAAAGCATCACCCTCATCATTTTGTTCTGGATTTCTATCGCTCGATCGCGCGAAAATGTTCACAACCGCAAGTTCTAAAGGAAAAGCGGCACACCACGACTCGTGCATGTCGCACCCCGATAGTCCGGCTCGCCGCGCGCTCACGGAGGGACACGCGTTGTCTTGCAATTTCATTGACATGTGGGACCGTAATTGAATAAACCGTCGATGCGAAATCTAATTGCTCGGCGTGGCGTAAATTTGAAAGAAAGCGGGGAGGGAGTAGAGATCGCTTTGCTGTCGGCGCACGGGCTCCAATAAATATATGGTGATAATGTGAGGTGGGCCATCTTTGAGTCGGACCGCTTCGGGCCCTCTCACCGCCCTGGCCCCTCAAGATGCCAGCTGCCCGCCGCATGCATGCATAGCAAGTAGTAATCCTTATGTGGAGGAGACAGAGGCATTGACAAAGTCAAGGAGTGGGCTCTGCAAGAGCCCGTCTCTACGTGTTCCTAGGTATAAAAAATAATTCTAAAAAGGCATAGAAAACAATTGTGTCTAAAAAGAAAGGTAAAAAACATTTTAGAGGAAATAGATAGAGAAAGTGAGAAAAAGTTGTAACTTTGGGCATTACATGAGGAAGGAGGAGTGGTGCACATGCCAAGTTCAGCTGGGCTGCCGTGTTTCACACTCCTCTATCATAACGATGGAGACAATAGTTTTCATCAAAATAAACAATGAATACTCGTTGCTCGTCCTCTATATAGTAAAGAATACTTTCATTTGCCGACATGTGGGGCGTCGACCATCTGGTCCACACTGCCATGCACAAAATTATCTGGTCTACCCGGTTGTATCATGAGCCCAACCTTTCCCCTTGTAAATTGTTGGACGAAGGAACCATCATGACCGTTGAATTCCGCTTCTTCAAGAAAACTTATTGTACCCTTAATCTTGCTACCACCGCGAAATGGACAACAACATTGTACGTCATATCCTTGAAACCCACTAGGCCAAACTAACCCACCTAGGTCATCTATTTTGGAGCGGAGATGCGTCTCTCCTTTGCTATGATTTTGTGTTGCGTTCTCGTACTTTTGCTACGATTTTCCTACCCTATGAACCAAATGAGGCTGGATGTATCCGTGTCGACTATTATGCGATCGACCGCTAAGCCTACAATTTTAGTAGCTAGGGCTGTTAATTGATCGACGAGGATAAATATAAGCATACCACGAACTCATCAGCCCCAGCGTTTCTCTTCGATGAGTGTTTTGCAAGTACTATAGCTGCTTACGATAGCTAGCCTACTAACACCAAGAATCATCAAACAAGCCTGCTGATATGATAAACAGTTCAAACTTACATCTAAGCATGCCATATATTACATCAAAAGCTGGTGAGGATACATACATTTCCATAACTCGGAGAGGTTAGCATGATTCACTATCAAACAAAAGTAGCAAGTACCGCCACACAAGGCGATTGCACTAGCCCTAAGATGGTTTGATAACACGCATCGTTACGGTAATTAAGCAGAGGGCAATGCAAACTACCACGAAGGATTAAGCGCGACCAACTATTTCTTGTCATCGATCTCTCGGGCGATGACCATAGCACGGACAGCGGCATAGGAATCGATTTACGAAGGCGATGTCCACAGGGGTGACTGCGACATCGAATTGATCTGCAGGGCGATGTCCACGGGATGGACAACGGCATCGGAATCGATCTCGGCGATGCCATGAGGGCGGGCCGCAACGCCGGAATCATCAGGACATCCACGGCACTGCACAACCCTAACATATTAGCAAGCACATTGCAAATAATCAAAAACCACAACTATGGTAATAAGCCATTATTTTTTACCTTGTGCAGCTCGCCGGGGGATCTCATCCCTCAGGGGCCATCTCCTCGTCCTCGATGGGGGCCATCACCTTGCGGGGAATCTTAGCTATAGCGGCGACTATCTCCTCAAACTCACCCTTGAGCCTCGCATAGGTGGCCATCGAGTTCTGGGGTAGGCACGGTGGGGCCCTTCTTTGTTCTTTCAACTTTCTTTGAGGTTAAATCATGGCGTCATCAACTCTTTGGCGATGCTTGTTTCTTGGAGTTCTCCGTCTCCATGGGTTGGCCCACCAACATAGTCGACTCGTTGGTCGGTGCTCGCTTCACGGAGATCGCTGTCTCCGATGGGTTGTCCTTGGCAACTCTTTGCCTAGTGCTCGAGATCCATCAATGAACTAACAAACAAAAAGCAATCGAAGGAAACCACAATCGCAATGAAAATAGGAAAAGAATAGGATGTGAGAATCGATTGATTAGCCATAAAAAAGAAGATTCTTGGAATGAAAATATAGCAGCATAAGCGATTAGCCCACCTCTCCTTAAATCGATGAGGAGGAAGAAAAATGGCGAAGTGAGTAGCACGGAATGAGCTTTTCTTCAAGAAATGGAAGAAAGAGGCTTGAGCAGGCGTTCAGTGAAATGATGGTTGCCGTCCGATCCAACGAGGCCACCTTACCACTCTTGGTAAAGGTGTGGGTTTTGTGATATATTGGTCGTGGCAATACACGGGGGTGACAGGTGAGTCTCATTGTAGCACCTCGCTGTGATTTAGTGGATGTAGCGGGGCGGATGCTTTGAAATGTCCGCATGTAGATAGGCGGCTTGTCATATAGGAGTGCTCAATATTGTGCACATAACCAAAGCGGAGAGGAAAATGAGAGAACTACGTAATTAATGCATAAGTTTAATTAGGGTAGTTTTGTAAAGTATGAGATACATTCCTCAATGCATAAAATGCCTTGGTTCATGAGATTTGAGATTTGAGCCCTATAAGCAGGAAGGGAGGAGTCTTTGCAGCGGTGTAGTCTAGTCACTTGTTGAAATCTCTAGAAAGGAAAATACTCCTTTCCGGTTTACATGGCTATACTACATTACTACTCCCTCCTTCTAGGTGTGCAAGTCATCTTACAAAAACCAAATAGTCCCAAAACACGTAGGCGTGGTGCATTAACTTCTACCTTGTTTCTTGTTTCTTGACATATCAACCAATAAGAGATGAGAGGTGTGCATGCTTTTAATGACTTGCAATGGCTAGTTCATTGCATGTAATGCTATTAATTAGCAAATAAACATTGGTGACCCGGGAGGAAGCGGTGCTAATAGCGTGGACCTATCACGAGAATGAGTATCAACCAATGGATGATCGAGTTTAATTGTTAAACAATAGCAATTTTGTCTCATGCAAGAGCACAGCTAGTATATGCGTGCTCCAAGGCCTTGCACTGCATAGCGTTCATAAGCCCCTTGCGTTAAGATTCACGCTCCCTCTTAAAGAAGGCGAACAATGATGTTACTCCTACTTCTCTGATGCTCGAATCCTTTCTGCATGTCCATCCACCTCGTGCGGGAGGGGATGGCGTGTGCAGCTTCTACTTGCTCCTACCTTTGCGTCTATAGCAGGTGGGCCCAGCAATGGTTGGCCCTCTGTCATGCAATAAAACGAGTGCGATTAAAACATCGAACTCGATGCGAGAGGCGTTGTAGTAATCAAATTTCGGTCTTGTATGAGTTGGCGCAACACATCAAGCACTACACTCGATATAATTCTTTCTACACATTTCAAATGGACTACCGTATGTAAACATATTTTGCCATTGTATGTAGTCACTTGTTACAATCTCTAAAAGACTTATATTTGGAAGCGGAGAGTACAATGCATGCATGCATGCGTGACTTTCCTTTTGATACTTGCATGTGTTGATTTGATGCACCTTGCCAAATTTTGACTATAAATTTAAATGACCAAATTTTCATGCATGTCACAAAAATTACGGGGTTGTTTGAATTGAGGTGGTCAGGAATCGAGACTCACGCCCGATCGTAGCGCCGTAGTTAAAATGATAATGCAGCAAGTCAAATCACGGGGCCCCACATCCGTGATAACTCGTTGTCAAATCACACTGCCCTACATTTGTAGCAGCCTACTCTCTGTCGAACCGACTAGGTGGGCCCCACTGTCCGCCGCCTACGGGCAGAAAAGCCCGCCCTCGACTTTTAAATAGTATCTGATATACTAATTTTGTATCCATGGATTGCGCCCAGCGCCATGGAACAAAGCGTCTAGAAAATGGTGGTACACATGTATGGAGTATCTGACACACCCGTCGCGTTCGCGTCGCTTTAACCAACGGTTTGCGATGCAGCACTGCTCTCCGAATGGAGCAGCGTCATGTTGCGTTCGCACACTCATGTGGGGCGGCAATGAGAACAGACCATAAACACGCTCGGCCCCACAAGTCGGGTGACTTAGTAGAAGAGGAGGCGGCGATAGTACTAGAAAGTGTTGTACTATGTTGGTGCCTAGACAATCCACGCAAGACATGGAAGATCGGTTCGTCCATGCATGTGACCGAACTCAGCGGAACCGCGCTGGATTGGCTATCGTCTACACATCGTGCGAGGTTGTGTTGTACATGGCTGTAGTTGTGGTGAGAAATCTAAAAAGGTTTCTTGTCATCTCGCAAAATTATGTGTCATATTAGCGGATCACTGCGAGGTTAGCGGCGACAAGCGAGTTGGGCTAGTCATTGGGGGCACATGCACGAACAATGACTACTCGCGCCATCTAGGTCAAAGCGGCTATGTTAATTAGGACATCTGTCGGCGGACCCCTTTTCTCTGAGTTTATCTTTAATTTGAGCTTTGTTCCTTGTCTAGTTTGTCCGTCGGGATTCATGTTGTCTCCTTTAGGCGGTGAGGTTATGATTTCTTGTCATGTGGCATTTTTTACGTGTTATATGTTATAATCCGGCGCTTTAGATCAAAATAGCGACAAGCTAGCCTCAGACCCCGCGATGCATGAAGACTTCTCGGCAGGTCATTGATGAGTCAAGCCCGGCTCCGATGAGACAAAAAACTAAGTACTACTCCACTATATGGCGGGAGCCTCCGCTCTTGCTTGCTAGTGTTACTCTCTTCACCTTGGCTTGGCCTCTCGAGATCTAAACACGGCAATGGTGGCCACTCTCTCTCTCTCTCTCTGCTCACCGCTGGTCACAGATCCAGGGATCCTCTCCGCCCGGGAAGGTGAGAAGGTGCAATGTTCACCTTGGTCATCCTCGTTGGGCCTTACCCCTTCTTTGGCGGCGTCTCGATCGGCCTGCCTTGCCGTTCTCTCTCAAGCACCCATTGGCGAGGGAGGAGCCTCGACCCCTTCTTCCTCCTTTGCCGTGGTGTGGGCAGATCCGACCTCCCGCCGCACCTAGTGACATCCGGCGACCATCGGTATAACTTCCTTGAAACGGCCTTGCTCTACTTCCCGAGCTCTGGCGTCGCTGCATTTGTAACTTTTACTATTTCTCGGGCCCCTCGTGAATAGGATCGATCGGCTGTTTGAAAACCACCTAATTTTTTATGTTTAAGAGGTAAAACTAGTTCATGCACTCGAATCTAGTACTACTTGGTTCAAACAAGGAAGAAAGGGGTGGGGGTGGGGAGGATTTGTTACTGAATCTAGGACTTGGTGAAAGAGGAAATAATGGGGAAAAAGTAGCAAAGGCGGCTATCAAGCTGGTCTCTAGGTCTAATAGGAAATAAAGGAAACACAGTACAAACTCAATATAAACCCGATCTATTGGTTGAAAAAGGAAAGAAAGTGGGGGTGGGGGTGTCGATTGTACTAAGGTGAGGTACCTCATTACCCCAACTTGTGCCTGGTGATTACAACCCCAGGGCGAGGATCTCCCATATGCTTGCGGAGACCATCCTGATCTATATCAAGCCATTCAAGAACAAAGTGTACAAGATAGAAGATCGAAACCCCGGCAAGAAAGCTTGCGGGAAGGCAAATCGGGCTCAAGACTACATCACTCACGCCAAGGCCTGGCGAAGGAGCTACGCCGAGGAGACTAGAAGGCTAAATCGTAGAACCGCCTCGGCGCTATCTGGCGTCGGCGAGAAAACGAGGCGACAAGTTACAAACCCGACAAGCCCCGGGTCCGAGCAAGATCAAGACCCGACAAGGTACTTGCGGAGCCTGCCGACTCGTGCCCGCCTCCGGCTCATACGCAGCGTCGCCTTCGGCTCTCTCCGAGCAGCGTGGCGGATAAACATGCCGCATGAAGGTGCGGTGGCACTCCGCAGTGGTGGATCCATCGCCCGTGGCGAGCCGGAGAGCATAAGGCGGGGGAGCTTTTAGGGCGGCGGCGAGGCGATTCAATGCCCTTGTCCCCCTCTGTCAAAAGTAGGTAGAATCCTTTGTTAAAACCTTTGCATTTGGCCTTTGTTCGCATTGTTCCAACTACCACCTCTTTTACATTTTACCCCTCTCTCCTCGTTGACACATGTCGGTGACCCTTGCCCTATAAGGAGGCCCATGCTGGCAGCGTAGAGGGGTGGGGAACCATTGCAACTCCGCTCGGTGTGGCTACTCTTGTAGCTCTCAAGCTCCGAGCACAATACAACACAAAGCAGCGGTAGGGTTTCTGCGACCATCGCGGCGAGGCTGGGTAAAAATCCGCTTGCGTGCATCGCCTCGATCTGCTCTCTGTGCCTCCTCCGCCCTACGTGCGAACACCGAAGGGCTCCCGGCCCCATAGGTGCAGCGGCGTGAGCGCCTCCCCTCGCGTCCGCCCCGACATCTTTGGCGCGCCGGGTAGAAGCGTCGAGGTGCGGACACCTGATCCGGCGTTAGCGGCCGCGCTCTTCATCAACCTCTCCGGTTTACGTCGGCGGCCGTGCGACAAGCTGCGCCATGGCCCGAACCAAAACTTGGTCGTGAAGACCGTCTGCGTCCCACCGCCCGCCGAAACCAGCGGTGGCGGAGAAAACGCCAGCGGAAGGTAGCGCCGGCGAAATTTTCATGGCGCCACGAGATCGAGGGCAGGGCGGATGACCCGCGCCTCGGTCTCCGCGGATCGCGTCCATCTCGGCGCCGGCAACTTGCAGCGCCGTACCACGGGAGATGATACTGCATCTTGAGGCAGAAACGTGCGGAGGCTCGCGGGATGCTCCGGACCACGTCCGTGCATGAGCAAAAGCGAAGGTGTCGGCGCAGGATCTGCTCCTCTAGCGCGATTAAGAGTCGAGCATATCGGCTCCACGCACCGTTCGCGCTCCCCTCCATTCCGGCAAGCGCATCTCCTGGAGGCGCTTCTGCTGTCGTCGAGGAGCGCCCGCCGAGCTTCAGAGTCCGACAGGGCGGCTCTGGCGTACCTCCGGCAAGCGTAGCCCCTCGGGCGCTCTAAGCCCGGCGAGGCAGCTCACGGTGATCGTTAAGCAAAGCGCATCTCCAGTGCTGCGCTGCCCGTCGAGGGCCAGCGCCATCGAGCTCCACCCGGCAAGCGAGGAAACCCGAAGCAAGAAAAGCTAAGTTGCTCGAGCTTACATGCGAGCACTCCTTAATCCCATGCTTTTTTTTGTTATATCCCTCGTCGTTAGTCTTTTGTGCATAAAACCTGTGGCGGAGCACTGCCTTGTGAATAGCCGCACCCTTATCTTGCCGAGCACGCTCAGCGAGTTAAAAAGTGAGCGCGACCAACCAGCGCCCTTGTTTACGTTCGAGTCTGCTCGGCGGGTTAAGTCGTCCTTGACCCCAGCGCACAGAGGTTGCTTGCGGAAGCGACACCGACCGGCGAACTCTTGATGTTCCTTTTCGGCAAGTGTGTAAAGCACCCGTAAGTTCCCTAAAGCGTGGGGTAAGCGCACAAAGGATGTAAAGTAGAGGTGTAGCGTGGCAAGCCTGCCGTGAGATGTCGCCGATATGAGAGACTTGGCCTTGAGGAATAAGTCGAGGGCCGATTCGCGTACTTGGTTTGTTTCGAGTCTGCTCCAACAAACACAAGTGTCTTCTTGCTGCATACACCTTTTCGAGCATGCTTTCGGCAAGTTAAGCGTCATAACTGGCCCGACAAGGTTGCTTGCGGAAGCAACACCGCCATTGAGGCTGTCCACTTTTCGGCAAGCGTGTTAAGCAAAACAAGCTCCCGAGGCGTAGAGTACAAACTTCACTGAAGAAGCGAGTGCGGCATCGTGTTGCATAATCAAGACTTCGTGCATATACATGAAAATAATGAAGATGTTGCGAGATCTATCTCAGCTGTTCTCATAGCTGAAATTGCAGCAACAAGGAGGAGCGAAGATCACACCGGCACACAGGGCCCGGCAAGCCGAAGTCGGCGAGAGCTGCAATCCTCAAGGTTCTTCCCGGCAAGCCAGCCTCGGACCAGAGTACTGAGGCGCCAGATCTTCCGGCAAGCTAGAGTTCTTTGGGGCTGCATTTATCGAATAAGTTTTCATCCCCTCGTGTGCATCCTCTCATGGGGCCGGGAAGAAGCGGGACTACGTCTTTGAGCAAGCGTGTCTTGTAAAACCCGTCACGTGGAGGCCAGTCGTTAGCCCCGGTTGCGTCTTGTTTTGTTTCGAGTCCGCTCAACAAACACAAGTGTGCTGCTGCATCTATCTTGCTTCGAGCACACTCGGCAAGTTAAGCGTCATAGCCCGGCCCAGCAGGGTTGTTTCTTGAAGCAACACCGCCCGATGGCTGTCCCGCGATACGGCAGCGATGTCGCCCAAACAAGCTCCCGATAAGCGTAAGAACACACAAAGGCCTGAAGTCAAGTAAAGACTCGATCCGGCAAGCTTTCCCCCTTTTCATTAAAAAACATCCTATTCGATACAAGTCCACGAGAGGATGAAAAACATGATAGAGGATTACAAGTTCTTAAATGCAGCTAAGGCCGAGGGCTTACAAATTAAAGATAAGGTTCACGTGATCCTTCTCTGTTTCTCTTGTTCATGAGTTCGGGGAGGTAGGTCAAGAACCCCCGGCAGAGCTTGCCGGGAGAAGCCCGAGGCGCCTAGGAGGCGTGGCGGTGGCGCGCCCGTGCGGGAGGCTACATAAGTGGGCGGGCATGGGGGCGCTCCCCCAGGAGGCTCACAGCCGAGAAGACGCAGAAGGAGAGCACCCGGGGCCGGCCGGGAGCTTAGGCGGGAGGAAGGCGTCGGGAGGCGAGCTTGAAAACCAGGGGTGGTGGGGACATCGGATGCGCTCGAGGGCTCCTCGCCCTCGTGCTCGACATAGACGACCTTGTCGCCATCCCCTCTTCCTCTTCCACAGCCCTCCTCGCCCGCCCGCCCAAGGAGGCGGCGGGGGAGTTGAGGCAGCGACTGGAGGCAGGAAGGCGGGGTGTGCGGTGGCGGCAGCGGTGTCCGGCGCCTAATCCGGACCCGCCATCCCCTACGTCGTCCTGTCGCTCCCCTCCTCGTCACTCTCGCTCGAGGAGCCGCCGCTATCCGAGAGCTGTCCACGGCGGCGTACCGGGTCCGTGGTCGCCGAAGACCTTGGCGGCCGAGAAGATCACCCTCCATTAACTTAAAATGGAGGGTAAACCCGCCGTCAAGCTATGGATCGGGCGAATGTCTTCCACCCTCGGTCGAAGAACATCACGCCGGGGCTGGGACACGACACTCACTCGAGTGCGCGATCCCATGACCCCTCATCTTAACTCCATCCCGTCGGGTGGATCCGGTCCCATCAGCGTCCATAAGCAGGGGCGGCGGCGGAGAAGCGGCGAAGCGAAGCGTGAAGCTTGATGAAGAACTCGAGGGTCATCTCGGTGTGAACCGCACCGTGGTCGGGAAGGCGTCGGGGAGGCGAGGCGCATCACGCTGTGCCGCCCCTCCCCAGCCGCCTCGGCCACGCCCTCGGCCTCGTCGCAGCCCGCCCCTCCCTCTCCTCTCGGGCCGGCTCCGCCGCCATGGGAAGCAGGATAGGGAGGCGGGGTGGCTGCTGGGAGACCCTCGGCGCCACGTCGAAGGCAGGGATTCCCTCCCTCCATGGCGGGAGAAAGAGCGGGAGATGAAGGCGAAGGGAGAAGAGGATGAGTGTGACCATTGTGCTCCCCTTCTGCCCCTTTTAAAGGGGGGGTGGGGGCTCAACCGCCCTTCGACCAATAGAGAAGCGAGGCAGGCAGGAGGGGCGAGACGCCTCGCCTCCCTTGCCCGTGTGGCCTTTCAGTCTCCCCATCTTACGCCTTGCCGCTCCCGTGCATGAGGGCAGCGTGTGAAAAGGCCGGGCGGGGCGGCGGTAGCGACACTCAGCATACCGATCCGCACGGGTGGATGCCTTAAAGACTGTCATCGCCCGCCCACGTCTCCCAGCGCCCCATGTCGATCGTGCCGTTAAGAAGCGGCGGATCGCGAAGCAGTTGGCCGCCGTGGGCCTCGTATGCCCGTGCCTGTTTTAGGCGCTGGCCCAGCAGCGCTAAAGCGCCGTGTGTGGCCCGGGAAGGGGCTCTGACCGATTGTACTAAGGTAGGGGTACCTCATTACCCCAACGACATGCCGCAGGCGATTCCAACCCCAGCGAGATCTCCCATATGCTTGCGGAGACCATCCCAGTCTATATCAAGCCATTCAAGAACAAAGTGTACAAGATAGAAGATCGAAACCCGGCAAGAAAGCTTGCCGGGAAAGCCACGTCGAGCTCAGACTACATCACTCACGCAAGGCCACTGGCGAAGGAGCTTCATGGGGAGACTAGAAACTTCATCGTAGAACACGCCTCGGCGCTATCTGGCGCGTCCGGCGAGGCCGGGGCGACAAGTTACAAGCCCGACAATCCCGGGTCGGCAAGATCAAGACCGGCAAGGTACTTGCGGGGAATCTGCGGCGTGCCGCTCCAGCTCATCTGCCCATGCGTCGCCTTGACTCTCTCCAGGCAGCGTGGCGGATAAATTGTGCCGCATGAAGGGTGCGGTGGCACTCCACAGTGGTGGATCCATCGCCGAAGTGGTGAGCAGAGGAACGCAAGGGCGAGGAGCTTTTTGAGGGCGGCAGCTGCAGGCATCATGCCCTTGTCCCCCCTGTCAAAAGTAGGTAGAATCCTTTGTTAGAACCTTGTGGCTGCCTTGTTCCCTTGTTGCATTCCAACTACCACCTCTTTTACATTTTACCCCTCTCTCCCTCGTTGACACCTGTGTCGGTGACCCCTTGCCCTATAAAAAGGAGGCCCATGCACAGCGTGGGGGGTGGGGAACCATTTGCAACTCCACGCTCGGTGTAGGCTACTCTGTAGCTCTCCAAGCTCCCAAGCACAATACAACCTGGCAGTGATGGTAGGGTTTCTGTGACCATCGCGGCCCAAGCTGGGTAAAAATCCGCCGCGTGCATCGCCTCGATCTGCTCTGTGCCTCCTCCGCCTCGTATGAAGACACGAAGGGCTCCCGGCCCCCCATAGGTGCTTGCATGGTAGGCGCCTCCCTCAGCGTCCACTTCGACGAAGGACTCAAAGTCAGCGAGTGAGTCCGGCACTAGATTGCTAGCCTCCTACCGATTATAAGGTGGCTATACCGAACAAAAATGGGACCAACCCGAGATATCATGTTTTGATGTTTGTTGCCCCGAGCCACTCTTATGTAATGCCAGCTTTGTAAAATGTAGCTTGATCGCCTTTGTTAAAAAATGAGACATATTAAACCAATGTTGTTTTCAATGTAATGCCTCGATAATATGAATCAATGGCACTTCTTTACATGTCTGCTAAAATTTCCCATTAAGATAAGTTGGTTCTTTTAGATTTAGAAATGCAAGCGTCTTGATCGCCCCTCTCTCCGTGCCCAAAGTAATGTAGTATTTAACGGTTGTCATAGTTAATCCTAATGCCCACACTAATATCTAGCAATGCCCTTTGCTTTAAAGATTACTCTTCGTCCTTGTAGGATTGCCATTGAGATAAGGAACATGCTTCTTTTCATTTGATGCATGTTTCATCAGCATTAGTCACCCTCCTTTCCACCTTTTTTGTGCATGACGAATATATACATTTCACGCTCGATCTTAGTTGAGGCACGCCTGAATGATATCCAAATGATAGTTGAGCATTCCGGGGCTTCACAACCAACCTTGATGTTGCTCAATTTTATTGCAACTAATGAAGAAGAAGCTCTATGGGTTTAAGTTTTTGATGGAAATGGAACCAGGGCTGGAACCCTTTTCTTAAAAAATTTGAAGAAGAAGGCGCTAGCTCACGGGACATTGCTTCATTTTAGGTGGAAGCGCACCAAAAGGTCCCATGAATTGAATCATCCATGTTGGTATTGAAAGAAGCCCGACTTGACATCTAATCTAAACACCCCCACCTCCATCCTTTGCGGCCTTGCGGTACACCTCGTTTTCCACCTGCTCGACCCTAGTGTCATTGATAAAATGAAATAATAATCTGGTGTCAAAATAGGCGAGTGTCATCTCTATCATTTCATTTCAATGTAGATAAAGAAAGTGCTTCTCTTTGTTAAAGTATGTTTCATCAACTAGTCCCATTGTTAATGTTTAGCGTTTACAAAGCTGGGGTGCTTAATTTTTAGTTGATATGTACAAAAATAGAGATTTGAATGTCTCAAGGCGCCTCGCTTATACTTTACCGCTGTGCTTGTTGTTCATCCTTTGGCGGAAGGTATATCAGGGGAGACTTGGGGCGATGTCGATATAGGCGTACCATATGAGGCGTCGCGGGGCCCATCTCGCCCTCATGACATGGCATATGATACTATCACAATATTTTCTTCTATTTATTTTGTGTGTTTCATCGACTAGTGCCACTATAATGTAATCACGCTTTTTCATTATCATGCAAATAGGGTTATTCGTTGCATTTTGGTTGAGCGCACAAATATGCGTGTGGAACCGGCATATATATCTGAGAGTGCAAAGGTGTGCCAAAGTAAAAATTACAGGACACCAACCATCTGCATGCACGCATGGCATCCACCACAACCGATTGGGATGTGTGGCGCTCTCTGTGGGCCGGATCTTTCTTGTGACAAATCCTCTAACCAAATACTAGTAGCTTATATTGGCGGTTTTCTAGGGAGTACTCTTTTACGAAAAAGCACCAATCTATTTTTGTTTATTTGTACACTGTGTCACAACTTTGACCCAAAGGTCGAGCTATTTTAGGGTGATTGGCGTAGTACTCGGAGGCTGATTGAAGCATGATTTTCATTAGCTGTCCTGCTGATTGTAAGCATGAGCAGGTGGAAGATTAGGTTAGTGCAAAGCTTACCTTAAACCCTACGCCGCCATTGAAGCAGAGCGAGTGTCGAGGAACCGTGGAAACGTCGAGGCGGCGTCGTGCCATCCGGCCTCCTATTGCGGTGGGAAGCGAATACTCCTGTGGCTCGGTGGCTCTGCACCCTCACAAGCGGCACACCATACTCGTCGATTCGTTATCCTCTGGGTGCTCGACCTTGACACTGTCGCCCACCACCTCCTTTGTCGCCTCGGCGAATCTGTGCCTCCATTGCCCATAGGAGATACTCGATGAACTTCGGAGGGCTGGCGTGGCGCCGCAGAAGTACATGTACATCGCCGCCCTCATCGCCGTCGTCTCGCTCTTTCGCATACATTGCCACATGGCCCTTACCGTCCTCGAAATCTCCCACTCATTGTCAAACCAACTAAGGATCTCCTTTAACCTGGCTAACTTTGCACAGTGGCGCGCGATCGCCTAATCATCTCTTGCATCCTCTCCATAGATGTCGTTACAGGTGGTCGGTGCTAGCTTTGGAACATGGGAGGAGGCGGTGGTCTTCAATAGAGAAGAGGAGAGGAGAGGAGGTGGTTTTGGAATGGAGTTGATGGAGAGAGGAGGTGGTTTTGCAATGGAGAGAAGATCGGAAGAGGAGGCGAGGCGGTGGTTTTGGAATGGAGATGATGGAGAGGAGAGGAGGTGGTTTTGGAATGGAGATGATGGAGAGGAGAGGAGGTGGTTTTGCAATGGAGAAGATCGAGAAGAGGGAGGCGAGGCGGTGGTTTTGGAATGGAGATGATGGAGAGGAGAGGAGGTGGTTTACGCAATGGAGAAGAGGAGAGGAGCATCTGGCGATTTAGGATTAGGCGAGAGGGCGGCGCTTGTGTTGGATCAAAATCAAAATCAATTTACCCTTCAATTAAAAAGCAACCCCACATTAATTAGTCTCCCTTTTATTACAGGTCTTAATTGACCATGATTTTACATAAAATATATGTTATACATTGCAAAAATAATATAATTTGAAAGTACATTCGAATCTGAACCAAAGCGATACAATTTTGGTGACATGCATTCACATTTTGCTTGTCACATACGATGCGATGAGTCAAACTTTGACCCAAAATCATAAAACAACAAAAAATACTTCCAAGACCGGTGCCGCTCTTAGCTCTTCTCCTCTTAAACCACTTGCGCTCCTCTCTGTTCAATCTAAATCCAGCGCCGCTCCTCTCCTCTTCCATTTCAAAACCACCGCCCCTCCTCTCTGTTCCGGTCCAAAACCAACGTTGCTCCTCTCCGTTCTAATCCAAAACCAGCGCGCTCCTCTCCTCTTCCATTCAAAAACCACCGGAGTGAAGGTCTTGTGGAGAATAGATCGATGGAGAGTACAACGATCGTGAGGATCGCGAGATGGCGACCTGTGAAGCTAGCTAGGATGTTGGAATCTGATCTTGGTTTAACAACAAGGACCAACTAGCGTGACGGTGACATCCATGGCCAAATATCTGCAATAGAGTGAAAAGCGGCGATACTCCGGAGATCGGCCGAGTACTATAGACTGCTCCTCTGGGCCATGGAGCAAGCAGATTCACGAATCCGACCGTGAGGAGCGGTGGTGGGAATGTCGATCCCGGATGGAGCATCCACGGAGATTGAAGGATCGAGCATCTCGAGTGCCGTTTGTGAGGTGTCTGCGAGGCGAGCGGTGGAGTCTTCGTCGACCGAACCCAAGCGCAAGAGGAGAAAAGCGGTTGGCCGGCAGCCTTCCCGCCATCGTCTCCTTCTTTGTTCACATCGTCTCACGTGGTTATGCGCCACGAGGAATAGGAGGGACTGCCCCCGCCAATAGTCGGGCAGGTTGTGAATTGTCGGAAGGAGCTTAGGGTTGTCGATATTTGCGGTTGTGAATTGTGTTTTTGTTGTATATTAAGAGTACTTTGAGATATGAATGTCTTTTGAATTTCAGATTTGCGATATTGAGCATATGAAGAATTTTATGAATTCTAGAGATCTATTTTAGCACTTAAAAATGTAGTTTCATAGGAGTATAAAAGTGCAGGAGAGAAGCGCAAATTTCAGTTTCAAATAAAAACTACAAGTTCGGGATAAAAACTCCAACTTTGAGGCGAGCATTTATATTAACGGCCTTTTCAAGCAGGGTTAACATCATGTTGGAAGTTTTATTAAGTAGTGAAAATGGAACTACCAGCCGATTAACATCATCTTGATCAACATTCATGCATAGCATATCTTCATATGATGCAGTCAAAATGCCCACACAATGTTGAGTGTGCGAAACACGAAGAAAGCGAGGGCGAAGTTTTGGCAAGTGTTGGGCGTGGTTTTGGCTGCCCGTCTAGGCTTTCATTTTAACATGTGCAGCCACGACCTCGGATGGGAGGGCCTGTTTGTATTTTCTTAGGGCCGTCATGTATCAACCGACCTATGGACCTCCCATCAGGAGTTTTATTTTTGGCAGCCAATTTATGTTTTTTGAAAAAGCAGATGTCTATTCTATTTTTCTATATAAGAATAGGAGCATGAGTACAACTTATGTTTCCCTTCTAACTATATTATATATATTTAAATTATTTTATATGTTATTATATATTATTTTTATTGTCATCATATATTTAGAGATACTTACATATGTAAGAAAACAATATCCCACATCTTATTAACTTATAAAAATAATTTCTTAACAAATAAAATCCTGGATTGTTTTGGCATGAAAATCCTAGTGATTGTGTACAAAAGCTTGGTAGATTTAAGGACAAATGTAATAATATCACTTATTATTTAAATATATTTATAACAAAATGCTCAGCCCTTTTTATTTTTTGATAACATTCTGGCCCAACCCAAAATTATAATTAGAATCAGCCTCGACAAAATCGTGTATCTAGATAAAGTGCAAATGGCTGTATTTTTAGGAAATAAAATAAATGGGCATACGAAACCTACATTAATTGTTCACCCAGCCCATAACGGTTGTAATTCAAAAAAAGATCAAATTATTTTAAATTCTACGCATAAAAAAAAGTAAATTCTGAAAAAATTGCTTGAATCGTGCCACATTTTTGGAGGCTGAAATGTGGGCCAATAGGTGAAGCCAGCATAAGTCGTTGTCAATTTAATCGACAAATGATTACGACATGTTAGCCGTTGGATTCGTCCAGCAGCAGCATCCATCTTCAATCTCTCGTCTTCTTCCTCCGGCTAGCGGACCACCTCCGCCTCCTGCTGCTAGCTCTACCTTATGCAACCGCTATGAGCGCTACTCCACCGTTAGCTGAGCCATCCCTCCACCCCTCCACACCTCTGTTCTTCTCCACCGACTACGAACCACACGCACTAGAACGATTAACCCTCGTACACCTCTCCGTTTAAGACTCTACTCCGCGTCTTCCATCTCCGGCTCGTTCTTTGTCAGGGGCCTCACCGTCGTCCACCACCTTGGATCGCTCGGCGCAACATAGTCAGCGTGGTCAGCGAAGCGACACCATCGGAAGTAGGCGTGCGTGGAGAGGTGGCAGCTGAGTCCTGACGCACAGAAATGCCTCCTTATTCGCGCAAAATAATGATTCCTCCACGACATGAGGGACCTACGGAAGGGCCTCTGTATTCATAGCGTGCCCCCGTGACTTGTCGGAACCACCAGCTATCTTGAGCATAGAAGTGCCTCCTTATTACGCACAAAAAATGAATACTCCCCTGCGTGGAACCCGGCATCTTGGGAGGCTGACTTGTGGGCCTACCAAGTTGGCGGGCGGAGGGCTTTGTCAACTTAGTCAATATGAGCGATTCTAGCTCCTGTTACCGTCGATGTTCATCCAGCGGTTGTAGTGCTTCTTCAACCTCTGGTCTTCTTGCTCCGGCCGCCCAAACCAGCGTCGGTCGTGTCGCGTGCTCCTGCCTCCGTGGCGGTGTGATGTGCGGAGGCCTCCCCCCTACTACTCCCACCTGGCAGGCCATCCCTCTACTCACCCACACCCTGTATTCTGCGGCGGCGACCTCACCACTTGCACCGAACCGGTGAACCCTCGTACTCCTCTTAGTGTGGGCATCCCTCTGCGTCTTCCCGGCTCAAGTCGTCCCTTCCTAGGCCTCTCCGTCGTCCACCGCCGTGGTGCTCTTGGCTGGCGTGGTCAGCGTGGTCGAGCGACTTCCATCGGACGTGGGTATGCGTGGAGAGGCTGACAGTGGGTCCTGACCTGACAAAAGTGCCTCCTTATTATCAGGAAAATAATGATTCCTCCACTTGTGGGGGACCCGGACGGGCCACCGTATTTGCGAAAAAAAGTTCCCCACATTGCTGGGACCACTGCTACATCTTCGCCGCTAAGGAAGTGCGTCAGAGCAAAAAAGCGATTAAGCCCACATTGCTGGGACTTACCGGCTACATCTTAACGCATAAGGAAGTGCGTCAGGCAAAAAAGCGATTCGCCCCTTGTCTGGGACCCACCAGCTATATCTTCCGCAAAGGATGTGCGTCGGGCAAAAAAGCGATTCGCCCCTCATTGCTGGGACCCACCGGCTACATTTATACGCAAGGAACTGCGGGTCGGGACCCACCTGGTCGAGCGTAAGTAAGCGTTGTCATTCAGTCGTGACGTGTGCGTACATATATACTAGTCGATGTAGAGACGCGCGTGTAATCGTAGTAGAAGCGTCGTGTACGTAGTAGAGAACGCATGCGTAGGTATGTACGCGTCATTATAGCGGCGAGTGCAAGAAAGAAAATCTGACCGCGTATGTGTACATCTGGTGGGTCTCGCAGCCTACTACGCTTTATACGTCTGGCGAGGGCTCGTGTTCATGGGGAAGCACGGAATGCATCGTGTTCATGGGAGGCAATGGAATGCGTCGTGTTAATGGGGAAGCAGCGGAATCGTCGTGTTCATGGGAAGCAGCGGAATGCGTCGTGTTCATCGGGAGAGCGCAGGCAGCGTGGGAACACCGGCTTGGATGGAACGAGCGATGGAAGCGAGGCCTAGCGTACCGCTGCGGAGAAGCGAACCTCCTATGGTCGAGCAGGGTCTGTTGATCGGGAGGGTGTGGCGTACCGCAAAATGGAGAAAGCGGACCTCCTACGGTCGAAATGAGGTCTGTTGATCGGGAGGGTGTGGCGTACGCCAAAGCGGAGAAGCAGAACCTCCTACGGTCGAAGCAGGGGTCTGTTGATCGGGAGGGGTGTGGTGTACCACAAAGCAGACAAGCGGACCTCCTACGGTCAAATTAGGGAGTCTGTTGATGGGAGGGTGTGGTGTACCGCAAAGCAGACGAAATGGACTTGTGTTGGGCCTTCTGTCGAAAATGGGGTCTTGTTCGCCGGGAGGGTGTGGCGTGCCATAGCAGGACTCCACGGGATACTATTCATCTCCATCGTCGACCTCCTCCGGCCTCCACAGGCTCGTCGACCTCCACCGGCCTCCACGGGCTCTGTTCATCCAGGTCCACCGTGCGCTTCTCCACCACTCTTTGTTCAACCACCCCTCCACAGGCACCCCTCCACCGTCTCTGTTCATCAAGCCCTCCACACCACGGGGTCTGTTCAACCACCCCTCACGGCCACCCCTCCACGTCTCTGTTCATCCGGCCCTCCAACCACGGGTTCTGTTCATCGGAAAGCGCCACGCTCCTTTATTCATCAAACCCTCCCCTCAGCGCTCCTTTGTTCATCAATCGATCGCCTTGATTAGCGGCGATGGCGAAGAATCGCTCCATCGGGTTCGATTAACAGCCATCGATCGATCGCTTCGAGTTCGATAGCGTAGCCAGTCTGTCC